>NIPQ01093005.1:43742-72341 GCA_002806875.1 Lepidotrigona ventralis hoosana
GATTGTGACTGTTGGTTCCGGAAGGGAGTCTGGGTTGACAGGTACTTGAACACCTCTCTCCCATTCTTGTTTCCATTGATCAGTGATAACCCAATATTCATTGGGACTTAATGGCTCGCTGTCGGGTAATTTCATTGCGCTAATCAAATCCTTACGAAATAATTCTGCAGGAGCCTCAGCAGAGGAGCGGTTATATATACTAGAGATTTTAATGTCACAGACTGGTCTGGGGGTCCAGGATGCCCCTCCTTGACTGGACGACGCCATCGTCTCCTCCTCTTCTGAGGGCCCCATGGTAGCTGCCAGCGACGACGAACCCGTCGCTGGACCCAGCCTACATTTGCGCCTTTTGATTGCGCCTGGGCAAGACGCCAAATCATTGTCGTTTCTATTTATTCGTTTGCCTCGCTGTGCCATTCTACTATACCAAGTAAGCTAGCGGTACGTGGCACGTGCAGGTGAGCTGCGCGCACCCTAAAAAGGTTTCGTTATTGTAAATTAAGCAAAAAAACGATAAAGAAGAAAGTTAAAAAAAAGAAAGTGATTATTTAATTACTTACTACATAGTCGTCCATGTATTTATTATCTAGAAAGCGGATTCCTCTTGGAGCTGTAACAACAAAAACATAATTGTTTAGCTTTACCCTGAACTGAAAGGGAAACTAGAAAAAAATTTTATTCGAAACTTCTTTACGAGCTAATATCAATATCAATTATAACTTATATATGTTAGCGCTATGAATGATTCCCTGTGCAAAATTAACTATTCTTTGATCAAAAATGAAGGAATATTTGTCAAACATTGCATGACTTTAATAAGAGTATTACATAAAATAAAACTTCCATGCTTACATACAATTACATACAGACGGAGTATACATCACATTAGAATGGTAACAAAACAATACGTAAAATCAACAACGTGTGTGCATCGCGTCAAACAAATTTAAATTAATAACTACTTACAGAAGAAATAATTTCTGTCGAAAAATGGTACATAAACACACAATGATAATACACAACATTAACTGTGTGTAGAAAAAAAAAAAAAAAAAAAAAAAAAAAAAAAAAAAANTTCAAACATATTTCATACGACACACACAACGATGTTTCAACAATGATGATCAACATATTGTTATTATTACACATAAGAAAAATATAAAAATGACTGTCTAAATAAAGAATTGATCATTACACAGAGATCATAAGGCCAAGACACAAAGCACGTCGCTTTGCAAAGTAAATTTTTGAAGGTTTAACACTTGAAATTCAGAGCTAGTCAATAACACAAATCCACAACTCTGCCAATTAGAGCACATATCGAGTTGTTTATATGTCGGATATCTAACGTAACGTAAACATGTTTGAGAGCATAAAACTCGGACAAAAGGGGCTGATGGTATATAGACCGATTGTATTGCAGGGGGTCTGCGGCCGTTGATCCTCGATGGCCGCCGCGGAGAGGTTATAAATGGGGCAGTCCAGCAGAATGTGTTACAATCTGTACGAAATTGTCTCGCCGTAATGTAACAAGACGCCGTGCAGTTGGAAAAGCAGAATAATCGTGGTGAAACTGATGGCCGTGGCGGGTGGCATGTAAACATTGCGACGGAGTTACTCCGCGGCGACGCTCGAGCGGCGCCGAGGCTCGACCGTGAATTATCGCCGTATGACTTTCGATGACTGGACACGAGGAAGTGGAGACTCGCGGCCGAGAATAGATACGTGTAGAAGAGGATCGGGCGTAGAGTTGAAAATGCTCACGGGTCCATTGGGCTGGTGGTGCTCCTGCTGGCCGACAACATTGACAATACAGATGGCGACAGGCTCGACTCGCACACGAATCTCGATACACACGTATACACATCGGCGGTACGCACACGCAATCGAATTTCAATAATACACATGCACACGAATGTAAGTAAATCGGCACACGCACACGCGACGTGAATGCATAGGTGTGCACGAGGGTAAGTGTAGACGCACACGACGTTGGTACGAACACGCGAGCACAGGTTCGACACGCACACGCACACGCACACGCGAACGCGAACATGAACACGCACGCGCGCGCGCGCAACAGAGAGCAAGAACGAAAGAGAGAGAGAAAGATAGAAATGGTCAGAAGGCAGTAAATGCCTTATTATTGATCTATCGACTGAGGTGAGGCTGATTTCGCGCGCGATGATGCACGTGACAAATAATAGCCGGTACGTCTGATCGTGAACGATCGAATTATTCTTCGATCGGTAGCTCCGAGATGGCAGTAGTCCGAGTACGCCTCTGTCACGGCAGCCTAACCAAGATGTCCTCATTAGCAATTCGAGTCGCAGCCGCGACTAGACTGCGCTTTTACTCACTTCGTGGCCCGAGGGCTCTCCTGTCGAGTTCACTCGACGCCCTCAAATAGCATCCGTAAGGACACCCGATGGCTTTCTTCCTCGCGCGGTGCACCAAATCGATATTATATTTACATTAATGTGGATACTGCTGTTTGGCGCCATCATGCCTAAAAAAATAACTGTCGGAGCGCGGAGTCACGTGACCCCACGACACGACACGGCACGGCACGGCAGATCTCGCGATTGCTTTTATCCATAGGGCACTAGCATTGCTCGCTGGGAACCGAGCAGAATAGAAGAAAGACCTGTCTATCGAGTCTAATACTACCGCGCGTATTTCTGACAAACTTCTGACTTGCTTTTTTTACTCTTCTCTGGGAATTCAACAAAGTTCAGAAACATCGTTCTTCTTTCGATTCGACGAAAAAAGCTTATTTCGTAAATACTGTTCTTTCTTGGTAAAATTTTTCGAAAATCTACAATTTTTACTCACGCATGATAATCCTTTGGGATCGAATTAAATTAACTTTTCTCTTCACGACAAACGAATCGAGTTGAAAAAGAGAATTTTAAACGGTAGAAGAAAAAAAACTAAAACGATGTAATGTTTCAAACGATTTTATCCCCTGGAAATTATTTCACACGATAAATATTACTATATATCGTCTAGGATTTTTACCAACCGACTATTCCACAATGGCGCGCTTCACAAGTAACTAGTATCGCTGCAAGTCTTAAAAACGAATTTTCATGCATGTAACTTGCATGTTCGTTTGGTAACAGACGACAACAACGTACTATGATAAATTACATATGCAATTATATCTGACAGTTTATTAAAATATTTAAAAATATATTTTATATCCTTTTTTCTCGATTTGTACGAAACGAGCTTCTATCACGAAAATTTTTCTCAAAGCATTTAATAGCAGTCTTGGTTATAATATATATCTCGAAAGTACACTGAAAGATCGAAGTATTAACAATTTTATTTATTTTTGATACGTCGCGATACATATAAGATCTATATAATAACAGTGATATCTTTCAGGTATCTTTCATATATTGTTGATGTGCCCTTAAAAAAAATTAATTATTGCTTACAAAAAGTTTCCAAGTTCTGTGAGTAATAATTTTCTTACTTTTCTTTTTCAAGTGACAGATCGAGGTTTTTCTTAAGAAAGGAAAATGTTGTTTTAATTGTTTTATTTTCAAAAACATGAAAAAATAAATCATTCGCTGTTCAATCGCTTCGAGGCAATTGAAACAAATATTATTCAATCGTAAAGCAATTCTTGTTTGTTGTCATAGAGGTTATGTTTACATTATAAAGGATGGAACAGGTATTTTAAGGAATATCTTTTTTTTCTATTATCGTTGACACTTTTACAACATGGCATAGTAATTTTAGGATTTAAAGGCGAAAATTGATCAGGCCTGTCGCACGGCCGAAGAATTTACAAAGCTTTATTATGAAAGTTTAGACAAACGTAGATACGTAAGTTTATCATCTGGAATTATTATTATTTCATGCGAATTGAGTTGCAAACTTAAAAAGAAAAATTAAACAGAAAAAACAAATGAATTATGAATGGAATACGTGTCATATTTGTTTCAGCTCATATCAAGATTATATCTAGATACTGCAACTTTAATATGGAATGGAAATGGTATCGAAGGAAAAGATAACATACAAAAATTTTGGACAGATTTGCCACCTTCAGATCATTCTATTTTTACTTTAGATGCTCAACCAATAACAGGTAAAGAATTACATGCATAGTTTAAACATCTCTCTGTATTTGTAGTTTTAATTAGTTGTGAATTTTTATACTTAGCATTACCGTTTATTTTTTCATTATATCTTGTATAAATTACTATTCAATATTATTCAATATTAAATATATATAAATGTATTTTAATGTATTATGGTACTAGGTCCTGAGATGGCAGATCAATTAACATTCCTTGTAAAAGTTGGAGGACAAGTGAAGTATGACGACAAGATATCGAAACCATTTAGCCAATGTTTTCTAATCGCAGCTATGGGAGATAAGTGGAAAATTGTTAGCGATTGTTTTCGCGTGCAAGAGATAGTAGAAAATGTAAATTGAAATATAAAATAAGACAATTTGTGTTCTTAAAATGTTCAGAGTCCTTGATTCAATATTTCTTTTTATTTTTATTTTCTATCCTCGGTCTTATATCAATGTATAAAGCGATATTAAAATTTTCGTATTAGTGAATCAGTACGTTGGTCGATCATTTAGGAATAACTTTACACGAGAAAAAACTAAAAATAAATATAGATATAAATACTTAGAGACATAAACATTACTATGATACATATTGTATAAAACATCGATTTCATATTCTTTGACAGCTCATAAACTTAAATATCCAATGATTGATAAGATTTTGAGAAGTTCTAAATGTACAATTTTTCAAATGAAATACATATCAATGTAGTTTGTAATACTTCTTAAGGTCTATAAATATTGCCTATAATTACTTAAATTTTGAAAGAATCATACATGACATTTTTGTATTTATATTAACTGTGTTTTATTTCTCACCAGTTAATATAAACGAGATTAAATACGTAATAAAACGAAATTTCATAGTTAAATGTAACATGCAATGAGATTATATAATACAATTATCTATAGCATCTGTAATCTGTCATTCCCATCCAACAAGGATAAAAAATTGTTTTAAAATTATTAAATATAATTTTATAAGCTAAAAGATCACTTAAAATGTTAAAATATATATGAAACTGAATTACAATGTTATGTATAATCCTTTGAAAATAATTATGTATTTACAGATAACATTTTATTGAATACTTTGCTTAATAAACTAAGAATTGATTTAAATTCCAGTTAAAAATCTGTACGCCTAGGACTTCTCAAAAGGATTCGTTCGTTCGATCGCTCGTCTTTCCCTCCCACCCTCTCTCCCTCTCTTTCTCGCTTTTTTTTTTTTAATTTGAAGATAAAAGATAAGTCGATCGGTCAGTATCACAGGTACAAATGATGCAAAAAAAAAAGAGAAAAAAAAAAAAAAAAAAAAAAAAAAAAAACANAAAGAGAGAAATTCCGGTTCGCATATAATTAGCGTTGTCGATCGATGTGTTTTCTAGTAGCCATATGTAGGCAGTGTTATAAGGAAAAAGTCTTGATTGGCAAATCGAGTGGCATTTTCATTCTCGTTGCTTATTTCTTATTCATTTTTAAATGATCAAATAAAATATGATTTCAGACTCCGGAAACTCTTATTGGAAGACCAGCAAATGAACGATTTTACTAAATTAATATATTCAAACGAACAAAGATGTTGAAAAATTAAATAATACTATATTATGAACATTTTTAGAGTGATAAATTTGAATTCGAACAGCACAGTGAATGCAATCACTTAAACTTTAATTAATGAATTCATTCGCAATTCGTTAGAATGAACTATCATCGTGCTATAAAGGATGATAAATTAAAAAAAAAAAAAATAAATAAATTTCTATTGAAGTTAATAGTATATCTCTTTGCTTTTTTCCTCGATTTTTTAAGAAGCATCCGGAGTCCTTCTTTTCTATTAGCGCTTTGTGGAAGAAAAAAAATCTACGCTATGTGCGCAGATAAAACAAAATATTTCAAAATTTGATTAATTACATCCGCTGATTTACATAAATATATACAGCAAAACCTTGACTACTACTTGATCATATACAAATCTGATTTTTGATTATTGTAATGCTTGATTGAACTTTCCATTATTCAATACTAACTAATAGTAGTAATATTAATACAATTAAGATTGATAAATGTTAAATTTTTATAATACACATTCAAGTAATAATACATGCTTGATATAGTTATTCCATGAAAATAAATTTACGATAGTCATCAATACAAAAGCAATAAAATGTTTATACGAATAATAAATATTTTTAAAATATTGAGACAACATGTTAAATAGATTACAAATGGAACAGAACACAATGAGAAGCGAATGATGGTTGATTAATTGAAAAGTTCATCAATTTAAAAGTACTTTTTCCGACAGATTTCTCTCTAATCAAAGTTTTACTGCATTATTAAGCATACCTGTTATTCGACTTACTCTCTATACAAATACAAAAGTTGTTACATCCTCTCACGCATTAAAATGGCTTATTCGCTTAAAAGTTTTCGCACTTACGATGTATAATCTAGCCTAAGACTCTGCATATGATATTACGAAGCACGGCGCAAGAAAGTTCGATGAAAGAACACCGAAATGCTTTACTCGACAACTATAATCACTACATTTATCGTATAGCGGACGAGTATGATTCACGTAGAGTTTCACTTATACAGGATACATGTTGGATCGACGTAAAAATAATCATAATTAATTTACAAAAAGAACCAAGTATTCAGTGTACAAAAAGTATTTTTTTTTCTATATTCATAAGATAAATATGTATTCTTTCATTTCGATAAACTGCGATTACTCGTTATTACTATTACTACCAATTCGAAACTATTATCCAAAAAATTTAAGGAACCAGAGAGTATATTTGATCCTTATTTTTGTATGCTTATTATACTTCTAAATTCACTTTGCTCTTGACAATACATATTTCCTCTTTTTTCTTTCTTTTTTTCTTTCTTTGCAAAACTCAATACATAAAAAATATAAGTGAATTACATTTACACACTATATGGTCTTTCTTTTCACGATATCAAAAGAATATGATATTTTTATTGTAATAATATCTCAAAGTTCGAAGGAAAATGGCTAATCGCAGTCTATATTAAAAAATTTATTGATGAAAAAATCGAGAGAGAGATATATATATATGTATATTTTTAATTTAGTATTTTAATTTTAGATTTTTTTTTTTTTCTCCTTGCTTTTCCATCAAAACCAGTAATTTGATTGAGGCCGTATTCGTTTCGACTTGAGGCCTTGATCTAAAATATTCTCGACTTCGCGTACTCTCTCTAAGAGCAAAATCATACGAAAGTGTTGCTAGGAAACAACCATTGCAACAAAAAACCTTTTAAAATCTTCATTGTAAAGAAAAACATTTCAACTCTCAACTAAAATTGGACAAGGACTATGAAGTAAGTTGCTTAACACTGAATACAAAAGATGAAAGATACAACTCTGATACAAGACTTCCGGAAAGATTTCCAAAGATGTTTAAAAAACATTTGCGATTGAGTAACAGACATATACATTAGAAACAGTGTACCGGATAAAAATGAGGACGAGAATAAGGGTAGAGTTAGAGAGAATGATGTTAATTTCTCTAGTTAATTTATCTTTGTACGGTATTGACAACATCTTTTATCGTGTTTTGAAGATCAGTGAGAAGTCTTGTATTCTCTGCGACATTTCTAGTACCAGCTGCACGAAGTTGTCGTGCCTGAAGCTCTAATCTTGCAAGAAGATCGCGAAACTGAAACCGTGCGTGCGGTGCGATGCCACTGTCTGCAAGATTAGCGCACATTCCGTGCAACAGCCCTACCTTATCTGAAAGCTGGAGCCAGCTAGTCATTACTATCGTTGAGCTACTTTTCAAATTTAACACGCTGTTCTCGATTAACGTTGAAAGCTCCAGTACGATCTGCTTGGCGGTTCTTGAGTCTGTATTCTGCTTGCTTAGATCATCTTCTGCATGTTGAGACTTCGTACAATTTGGCGTTGCGTAAATTGAAGAACCAAAATGTTTAATCGACGAACACAATGGTTTTAGTGGTTTTGCAGGAACAACTGGTTTTTCTGGTTCAGATGGTGGCCAGAGTCTAGTATCACTTTTGCTGCCAGAACTAGAAACGTTGATCATTGTTTTATCATTATTTAAACACAAAAATTACAATAATTACAATTAATGATTTTAACGAAATTATCGTTGCTTAAACAAGCAATATATAAATATTACAAAAAGAGAACAAACACTGATATACCTCTGACTACGAGTTGAGGCTCCACTATGATCTTCAGGCGAATCCTCTGTCTGGTCAACAGTTTCTTGTTTACCACTACTTCCTCTGACACTGAGTTTTGGACTGTGAGGCTGACTATCACAGGATTCTTTATTCTCCCAAAGCTTCTTTAAACTGCTGATACTACCAGTGCTTCTACGCTTGTCATCTTGTTGTTCTTCCGATTCTGAAGACTGTTCAGTGACGGTGCTTTTCTCCTCCAAGGATTTCTCCTTCTCTGCATTCTCAACTTTTCGAAGTCTCGCCTTGAAATCGATTATTTGTCCATCAGATGTCTCTTCTTTTTGTGGATTGTTTCGCTTGTCCACTCTTTTCAACTTGAAACCGACACTTCCGCTCGAGAGTATAGACTCAGTCACCGGAGAAGATACGCACGAATCCTTATAAGTATTGTGAATTTGGTGTTGCTGTTGTTCTTGAGTTGCTTCGTTGGTTTTCAAAGTTGATACAGCATACTCATTTTGAGCGTGTCTGGCACAACAAAAATATCAAATATACATGTAAAAATAGTTAAGAAATACAGCCTACTAGATATGATATATATATATATATATATATATAAATACTGGCATTTACCTCTGTCCAGAATCCATGTTAAAACTAGCACATAGTTCCGAAAGTAACTGTGATGCTGGATCCAAGAGGGCGGATGGAGTGCTGCTTGTTATTCCAGCTTTCTTCCCAACTGTACCATGCTTCGTTTCTGCACTCTGTTTAATTTCATTTATCAATTTCAGTTCCAACATCTCTTTCATTCCAGGTTTGCGTTCGAAACTATCAGGTGGTGCATTTGTAGAAACTGGCGGTGGAGGTGGCGGAGGAGGTGGTGGTGCTTCTTCTGGTGGCGCAGCAGGTTCAATTGTCTCTATCCTGGATTTAAAACCTGTCCTTTTATTATCGATAGTTCTACACGAGTTGTCTTGAATTTCTCTGCGTCTCAAATTCACTCCAAACCTCGAGCACGCTTCTTTTACAGACGGTTCTGCGTTACTAACGTCTGCGTTTCTATCCTCTTGTTGCTCATTTTCGTCTTCCTTTGAACGCCAGTCTGTACTCTTTGCTTTCCTTATGGATAAAGGAGAGTTTCTTATTTGAGAAATTTCACTGCAAGAAATAGGTGGTGGAAGTTCGGTCTGCTCTTGCCCGGAAAAAATTTCATCTGGCGGAGGAGGTAAATCTGTGGGCGGAGGAGGAAACTCCAAGTCAGCTAACGACGGTTGAACGGATCTCGATGGACTCGCAGTACGGAAATTAGAATTACTTGAAACCCGGAAAGTTCTTAAACCAACAGCATCAGACTGATTGCTCTTTCTTACAGCTACTACTCGGCCACGAGGAGAATTTGGGGGTTGATAAGTATTAACAACACCGCTTGACGAATTACTACGAGTCATTTGAGGCTGACTTCGTAAATTACTTTGACGAGGAGAAAGCGATCTATGTTGTGAATTATCGATAGACGCTTCATGTTGTTCCACTGTACCAGATGTCATAGAAGAAGCCACTGTCGTTGATTCCTGATTCGATGGCATACCACTCTGACGTAGAGATTCTAGATACGCGCCAATTCTAGCACCTTTTGGTAACGTACCGTAACGATTAATAGCTCTCTTCACGTTTTGTACTTCTAATGCACCAACTTGTACCAGCTAAAAATGAAATGAAATGATTTATTTAAACTTATGTGACTTGAGTTTCAAAATTTTTTTCGAAAGTTATTTTAATATCTTCCATTGCAGTAGAAAATCTTGCCTTTTGTGGTAGTGGTTCTTTTGATGGATAAGGTCTTGGTTTAATTTGTTTTTGAGAACAGGTCAAGCCAGGTATAGGTTCCGGAGATGTTGAAGGTTGAGTGATAAAATTTGGTTCCGCCGTACCTTGAGAACCCTCTCCATCCTCCTCGATTTCACAGCCTCCTGCAGCAATTGTTCCTTGAGCCATTGTCGCGAGATCTCGCGCAATACCTGAGTTCCCATTTAACAACAAACCGTACCGGTACATATTCTTTTTCTGCTTAGAGTCCCTTCGCTGAGAGCGAACAAGTTCCGTAAGTTCATATAACGAAATGCAAATAGTACGTTTTGAAAATTATAAAGTAAACTTTTTTGCATATGTTTTATAATTCTCTTCACTAGTCTTGAATGTATTTGTCGAACAAAAGAAAAAAAAAAAAATCAATAACAACAAATAATAGAAACAGAACCATCAAAATAAACTCGTCCTTTTTTGATCCATCTATTTTTATTTTTTTTTTTATCTCTCATCAATCAAAGAGGAATATAAATGCAGAAAAAATCGAGCATATAAAAAGCTGGATACAGAGCTTACGGTAGGAAACTGAAGCAGTACGTGCACGTATCAGTACGCTTAATTAAAGTAGAATGAAAATACCTTCGAGAATCTTATCAATACCATTTAGATCCGTGGCATCGTCGAGTATCATGGTGTTTGTTTCAGTGTTTTGAGAATCTTGCTCATGATAGGCAGAGTCGCGGAACGAACTGCACGACGACAGCAAGCTGTTACCCAATCGTAATGTTATCGTATCACCATATAATCAATATCTGTCGGTGTTTGAAATCTCGATTATGTGAAAGAAATTTAATGAAAGCAGATTTATGCGAGTAATATGGTAGATAAAGTATATTCCGTATGTGTATATACAATATTGAATTATTTACTTATTATTGTAACCAGATCTAAAAAAATTATAATAAACATGTAATAATCGAGGTTTCGTTACACCGAAAGCAAAAAAATTTCATACCTCGTTCTTTTCGGAGGGGCCGGAGCCTGTTTTCCCTTTTTATTTGTAGAACGTCTCATTTGCACGATACTGCTATTGTTTTTACTTGATATACCACCAGTGAATGTGCTCAATTTTGTTACTGAACTGGTAGTATCTACAACAAATAAATGGAGAATCGTAAACTGCTGTAAAATAAGAAAGATCAATTTATTTTGAGTAAGACTGAAACGAGGACTGACTCAATCTTGAACATATTTATACATTATATATAATCCACGATAATAATAGTGTCATCGCAAAACCATATTCTACGAATTCCATACATGTATACCTGAAGAAGGTAATGGTTCAGAGACTAGAACGAGCCCGTGGATATTTCCAGTGCTACCAGTCTGAGATTTTTTGTATGAAAGCAAAGGAATTTCTCCCCCTCCTTGCAACTGCTTTTCAACTTCTACAAAGCACAATTATCATATTACGCTTACACGAATTATTTATATTTCAAAAACTATCTTTATCATTAATGTTTGCATAAAAAAAATCATAGGCTATTTTACCTTCTGTAATACTTGATTCTTGAAACATATTTTCAAGAGAATGATGAATTTCTTTGAAAGTAGGTCTGTCAGCAGCAGCCCATTGCCAACATTGCCGCATTAACTCATACACTTTTGGTGGACATCCCGGTGGACATTCCATTCTGTAGCCTTTCTCCAGCATGTGATAAACATCCGTTAAATCGACACCAGGATAAGGAGACATTCCATAGGTTGCTATTTCCCAAAGTAAGATGCCAAATGCCCACACGTCAGACTACAAACATCAGATGCAAATAAGATACAACAATAGTCACGCATGAAAAAACAAGATCCCTAGAATTTTGTATTATGAGAAAATTCGTTTTACCTTCGTAGAAAATTTGTTATACGCTAATCCTTCTGGAGCAGTCCATTTTATTGGGAATTTCGCTCCAGCGTGAGCCGTGTACGTATCATCCCGCATCAACCGTGCCAAGCCAAAGTCTGCGACCTTCACCAGATGGTTTTCACCCACTAGGCAGTTTCGAGCCGCTAGATCTCTGTTTCGAAAGTCGCGATGTTAACGCGAGCTCGTTTTTTAAGAGCAGAGGACGATGAAATTTAAAACATTTCCCCTAACTAATTGAATGTATTTTTTTCGTGCAGTATGCATATGCGTATCATAATCGTCACTGTAATCTGCCATTACTTTTCTTCAGTGATCCTTGTGACGCTACAAATCACTCCCTAAAAATAGCTGCTTACAAGAAAAAATACTTTAAACGCAACGGTAACTTTTCGCCATAATACATCGCCAGTTTCAAAACTAATTCTTTACTAATCGTCGAAGCTATACTATTTTAAGACAAATAGTTATAGTTTGCGAGATTGAAACAATTAGTTACTTCTCGATATGCATTATTTGAAAAAGTGAGCATTACATTTTATGTACCTTACTTGTTAGATCTTTTTAATGCTTCTTTTGCAAAACTTTAAATAATTCCCGATAAAGTTTTTAATTAGTTTAAAGCTCTGAAATAAATATTCAAATATTTTGTAATGAACAGTGTTGTATGATTAATTTATTCGGTAGTCATGTTGCATAAGATCGGTATAAAAGTATGAAAATATACTTTCAAATAAATAAATATAAATGAGATTAAATTAGGAAAATCGATTAAAATACATATCAAAATTACTTGACAATTACATTATGGAAATAGAAAAATACTAACGGAAGAGCTTTCGTTTTATTCTGCTTTTAATGTGCGAGAGCATACCTTATAGAGACATGCATTTATTTCAAGGTACACAATACCTGTGAATGAAATTTCTGCTTTCCAAATAACTCATTCCACTGGCGATTTGCGTAGCCATATGCATCAAAACAACGGCATTGATTTGATGTTTGCTTTCATTCCGTAAATAATCTAGCAGATTTCCTTTGCTCATGAACTCTGTAATGATGTAGAAAGGCGGCTCCCGAGTACATACACCTAATAGCTGAACTAGATTTCTGTGCTTCATTTCCTTCATAATTGCAGCTTCCTCAAGAAAGTCTTTTAGAGCCATAGTATCTTCCTGTATAAAATAAAGACATATAAAAATAAATCAAAGTAAATAAAGTAAAAAAAGTGACAAACTAGCGCATCAAAAAACTGACCTTTAACGTTTTTACAGCCACAGTCATATTATACCTCTTCCACACAGCTTCATAGACATCTCCATATTGCCCTCCACCTAATTTATGCCTCATGACAATGTCTGTTCTATTAATTTCCCATTCATCAGGTTCTAAAAAATATGTATGTATATATACATATATTAATATATAATATAAAAATATATTTAATTATTTAAGTTTATTATTTTCTGTATACCTGGACTAAGTGGGAAAACAGTAGGTTTATTGTGCTTTGGTGCAGGATAAAGTAATTGTGTGATTAAACCATCAGCAAGCATCGAATGATGATGTACCAATTCTGCCAGAGTGTTAAATTTGCTTTCAGTTGTAACAAACATCTGAAATATTAATATTTCATAATATGTTTACGTTCTTATTGGCGTACTTATTAGTATCAAGTATGAAATTTTATACCTTTCCTTCACTGTCTTCGTTAATCCTATAATGGTATACCCTACCCTCATATCGCAGAGAAATACTACGTTGACCTGGGCTGCTTTCTGATTCACGAACTAGAAAGCTACCATTTATACCAGAACTTAAGAGATACTCTGCAGCATTCCTAGATATTCTTCCATGATACCAGGAGTGTTTCTCCAGAGAATTTACTGGGGTAACATAATTTGAAGGAACCCATCCTACTTGACCAGTGCTTGAATGAGCTTCACACCATTCCCCACTTTTATTATAACTTAAAATACGAACTTGTTCTCCTAAATTCAAATAATTTATATTATAATATAATTTCTTTTTTTTATATCGTTATATTTATACGAGATTGATTTCAAGTCTTTTGACTTCTCTAACTTTCTAATAAAATATTTATTGTGAATTTTTTGTGACAAATTTTAATCATACTTATGGAGTCCATAAGTAAAATGCAAAAAGAAAACAGAAACACACTGTATATTTTCATGTAAAATGATCACCTTTTTTAAGACTGAGCTGATTTTCTCCACCTGCTTGAAAATCATATAAAGCCACAAATAATTGAGGATCATCTTCTTCCTGTGCCAATAAGTTTTCTTTACTTGTCCACCTATATGAGATATTTTAATATTACAATTTAAATTATACGAGACTTTTTTAAATACATACAAAACAGTATTACATAAAATTTATACAAAAAATACATTTTTATGTTTAAATATTAGAATATGAAATATCTGGCAATGAAATGATAAAATTATTTCAAAAAAAAAAAGTAAAATTTAACCTGTTCGCAGCCTCCAGAAGTCCAGCAGAAGATACCACAGTATGTTGTTGAATATTCACTTGCTGTGAAATTGACTGAATGCTGGACCCGTTTGGTGGATCACCGTCTGGTAATGCCGGAATGTGAGGTAGCGGTCTGCTTTGTAGAAGAGCTTCTGCACAACATCATAATACTGTTGTATGCATATGACTATAAATTAATGTGAGAAACTTAATTAATGAAATTCAATATCATTATTTCATTCTGTATTTTATCTTTACAAAAGAATTACGATATGTCTGTTTTCCATAAACGTTCAAAAAAAGCATCACACTACTGAAAAATATATTTAATGTTTCCACTGTTGAACAGAATTGTGTTTGACAATGTTAAATTAACAATCGTGATATTTTATAAGATATTCAATAAGAAAGAAATTAAAATGACAAGAAACTTATAATACAAATAGGTAAAGAGATTTATTCATACGAAAAACTCATTCAACAATTTTAATAACGTTGTTAACAAGAAACGTTAACGTTGATCGATTTAATAAAAAAAAAAAAGTACATAAACACGTATATGTGAATGTATACTAATTATATAACTAAATTATAGCCTGCAGAGCTTAACTGTACGTGTTTCATGTACATCGATTTTTATTTAACTATTTCCCCGATCTTTCACGTTTATTTCAACAGTTCTTCAAAGTGCGTGAATGCAACTGAGAATGCAAACGAAACGAGACAGAGAGGACGAAGGTGCGAGAGTGAGATGATGAAATGAAAAGGAACGGAAGTAAGAAAGGAACAGAAGATAAAAAGGCTAAAGGGTGAGTATGAAAAATATAAGAAAAGGAATTACCACTGTGCTCTGTAAATATATTAGAGCCGACAAGACGGGACTCCTTGAGGTTCCTAGGCTGTTTGCGTGTTTGTCGCGCGGCAGAGCCGACAGGAACAATTCTCTCCTTAGTCTGTTGAGCACCCATAGTTCCCGAATTGGCATGCCCTTAGATTAATCCCGGCCTAAAAACTGCCGGGGCCGTTCACTCGGCACACATTCACTTTCGCCCTGACAGTTTAACTCCCGATCGCATCTCTCGCCGGCCTCTGCCGACGACGAGAATACCCGAGATTCACCAATCTCACCACGAAAGCGAACCTCCTATTCACATTTTTGACCACCGTTCAAGATCGACATTCTCGCCATGTTTGACAGCTTCGACGTCGACGATAGCTCGATTCGCACCGTACTGTTTACTACTTTTACTTACCACCAGAGTCATTCCTCCGTCCCCATTGGACAATCAATTTCTCGGACAACGATCTCATTGGCCAGCAGCTTTCTTCACCGATCACATCACGTCCGAGCTCCCAGTTCTTTGTTATTTATTTTCTCTCTCGTCTCGTTTCCCTTCATAGATGCTTTAAAATTTTCTAAAATACTCGGCCAATATTTAGAAAAGAGAATATTTACGAACTTTTAATCTGTCTTTTTTTTTTATAAATTTTTACTATAAATTCCATACAGATTTCCAGATTTTAATACATTCTTAATTTGTTCGTTATTCGTATTTCTCTGTCGAGTCATTCGCGTGAGAAATTATTATTAGTAAGAAAGGATCATTTTTCAAATTTGATATTCGGTTTAGTAACATAACTAAAAAAAAATACTAGAATATGAAAAAATATGTTTCGACTGTAATGTCGACAAAGAGATACATGGCGACAACATGGCGATGACACGAATTATATGAAATCAATCGTTATATTGTACAATATCATTGACTGTGTGCAATACGTATTTTAACGTATCTATGATATATTCAGTCAAAAAATACCATGGTTTTGGAACACGGCCAACGCTTATGAGATACGTCGATGAGTGAAGCGACGGCAGCGCGATATCGGAAACCCGAAGAACTTACGAATAACACGAGAAACCCCGAGAACTGCCGAACTAATTCAGTGACGTCATGCTGGAGCAGAAGAGATAAGACAGTCAAAAAAGTGAAGTTCTGTTTTCTAATACATCCGCGTTTCGTATAGATATCTTTGTTTGCTACGTAATATCGAAAAATGTCGTACGCATACCTCTTCAAGTATATCATCATTGGGGATACAGGTAATTGTTCAGTGCCTTCGTTGGGTGAATCTCGACTAGTTTCTATACATTCTATATTACGTAGACCGTGACAGGACCTATTGTTTTCGTTTCTTTCGACAATGATATTTTTTGATTTGTAGACCTTGCAACACAGTTTTTAAGAGCCGCAATGCCCGTATTTTATGATGGCGTTTGATATTACAAATTGAAAATTCCTTTTAATATGGCATCCGTTAATACGCAGCTTCTTTTGTGTAATCATAATCTCGCCAATTTCGAAAGTGTCGTATCTTCATTTATTTACCTTACGAACGAGATTTCACATTGAGTTTTTTTGCATTCTGTACACGGTGTATTTAGCAACTATTAAATATTAATAATTGTTAAACTTGTTACAAATATATATTTTTACAGCATTGTTTTGATATTGTTTATTGATATCAACATAATGCATTCTTAAACATTTTGCTTTATTAATATGAATAATATGAATAAATGAATGTCTTTTAATATTATATATAATTTAATTACGCGTTTCTTTTTATATAATGTATATATATATATATATATATATATAAAACGTGTAATCGTTACTCGTTAATTTCTCTAATTTTATGAAAGTATTTCTAATCTGTAGTAATTGTTTACTACCTAAGAACATGTTTCTATTAAACAGGAGTTGGAAAATCTTGTCTACTTCTCCAGTTTACTGATAAGAGATTCCAACCTGTTCATGATCTAACAATAGGCGTTGAGTTTGGAGCCCGTATGATTACAATTGATGGAAAACCAATCAAACTCCAAATTTGGGATACTGTAATTAATTATATTCTATTAACGTTAAATTTATGAATAATATTTATAGTAGTAAATTCCAAGAGACAATAATATGCTTATATGATTAAATTAAATTTATAGGCAGGTCAAGAGGCGTTTCGTTCCATTACAAGATCATATTATCGGGGAGCGGCTGGAGCTTTATTGGTATATGATATCACACGTAGAGAAACGTTTAATCATTTGACCACTTGGCTGGAAGATGCGAGACAACATTCAAATTCCAATATGGTGATCATGTTAATTGGTAATAAGAGTGATCTGGATAATAGAAGAGAAGTAAGGAGAGAGGAAGGTGAAGCTTTTGCAAGAGAACATGGACTTGTTTTTATGGAAACCAGTGCAAAGACAGCGATCAACGTAGAGGATGCATTTATCAATACAGCGAAAGTAATTTATGAAAAAATTCAGGAAGGTGTATTTGACATAAATAATGAGGTAAAATTTCCAGTCATTACTATGAGATATTATATTTTCGATATTATTATACATCTCAACAAATTTTAAATGTATCTAGGCAAATGGTATTAAAATTGGGCCACAACATTCACCAACAAGTCCTAGTGGATTAACAGGTACTGGTGGTCAAGGAAACACGCAAGGTGGTGGGTGCTGCTAGGGGCTGGGGGTCGCTTGTCCACCGCTTAATCCCTCTCCAATTTAAATTGATCTTTTTACTTCTACTCCTTATTTTATTCTCAACCAATTACTTTGTATATTTTTTTGCGCGTGTCGCATTACAAGGTAACAAGTGATTATTGGTTTATTACTTTACAAAAAGGACAACATATACATACATACATACTGAATAGGAATATCATAAAGGAAAATATTATATATTGCTTAAATCATAAAACCTAATAAAGTTTGTAATTTACAGATTCTGGCTGTAAATTTATGTAAATGTATGTAAATTTATTTTATTAGTTTCAAACATGTTTTGTGTGTCCTTTGTAGCAATATAGCGGTAGTTCTTAAATTACATCCTTAAAATAATAGATGCTTTTATAGTATATATACAGAGAATTTTATTTTTAATGTGCTAGAAAGGAATAAATATTATTTTATTAATACATTGCTACATTAGATTTTTATTCATTTGCATTTGAAGTTACTTAATTTTAATGTCAAAAAATCAAGAAAAAATTATTAATTACACATTGGATACTGATAAAGCGGGAGAGGATAGGCACTTCTTAATGTTTTGTATTCGTTCACATTGTATATTGTATGTATCATGCACTGATCTTTGAAATCTGATTTAATTTAATGAATCATGATTGATATATATATACAAATCAAAATGATTTGTCAAACATATGATTTACACTTGACTACCTAAGGCGACACCATGTATATGTATGTATCAATGTATGAAATGACGAATATATAAAAACGTATAAATCAATTTCATTGTGAGGCCTATCTAACCAAAAATCTTATTACTTTATTAATTACGATTGGTATTGTTATTTTTGGTGTGTCTTGCAAAATATAGTATTCTAATTACAACATTAAAGACTAAGACAATTTTATAATTTTTATATTTAAGTAAATACAATCGATAAATTTAAACATTTAACGAAGATAAATTCTCTACTTATAGCCACTAGTAGTAATGCCAATCAAGGAAATAGAGAAATATTAATGCTATCTATATTTCGTTTATTTAAATGTAAAAATAAATATAACGAATGTTTTGTTTTGATTATAAGTTTTTAAAAATAGAAAAAGTTAATACAAGTAATCTATATTTATTTGTAAAGGGATTTATATTTATTTATATTATTTATAAAAAAGAAGAAATTTATTATAAATTTTTATAAATTGCAATATACAATACACTTTCTTTCAAAATATGCTACGATGTTTTAAAAATATACTAAAGATAGATGTATATGTAATCTGATGTCAAAATGGATGTAAAAATCGGAACTCGTCGCAACGTGTATTCAATTTTTACACCTATTTAAAATAATATTTATTGTACTATTGTATCCTTAAAATTAAAATATGTATGTCAACTTGAAGAAACACTATTATTATTTATTAATTACTATTATTAAATGTTGTAAACGCATGATACATTGCCTGTCTATAATAAATTGGACTTATTTTCTTGATTGAAATGTACACGAGCATATCATATATATTTCATTTCAAAACGTATCTGACGATTTAATTCGTATACGGTCACAGTGTTATAATAGATACGAATTAAATCTGTTGTAATATCAATATTCATTTTAGACATTAGATCTGGCGGACCTGTTGTCAAAGACAAGTGGATTAGTTTGTTAATATAAGATAATTAAGATTACTTCAATCTTATCTATTGAATGGCGACTATTAGAATTAGAGTTACTTTAAAATCTTTTTTTACTTGTTACATTGACTAGAAAAGAAATTGATAAAATAAATATAACTAATAATAATAATAATAATAATGTCAATCGAATGATTAATGTACACTGGTTATTTTTAAAACTATTTATTGTATTCAATGATAAAAATAAAAAAACTTGGGGAAAAAGTACGCAAATGATTGTATTAAATATTATGTTTTTTTGTCTAGGGATTTTAATGTTTTAACGTTTTTTTTATTTAAAAAATAAATTTGAAAGGCATCTGTATGTATATTTTGAAATGAGTTGAAACAGGGAAGATTAGAAGCGTTGTACCGGAAGCAGATAAACAATGTAGGAATGATAAAGTGATAGCGATAGAGGAAACAAGATGAGGATATAAAAACGATAGAATTCAATGATTCGTATAAACGTGAATGAGAAATGTAGAAGTAAATGTTACTTTACAAACGCGCTAGCAGGTCTCACAAGTCAGCTACGCCATTGGAAGAGCGCTCGAAGTAGCGGTTTGATGCACGCTACTGCTGCTACTGCTATATTCCAAGCGATTCACTGTATTCTATCACACGGGCGGACGGGAAGCACGTATTTATTTCGTATTTAATACGAATTTCGATTTGCATTACAGTAATGTTATCTAGTTGTTATTTAAGTTTTCTTGTTGTTATCTTGTCTTGTTTCTTTAACATTTATCCGTCGTATCTGATATCGTATCGCTGAATCCGCACGGCTACGTATCGATGCATTTCTAATACCGATCTCTAATTGAAAGAAATCAGATAGATGAATTGAAATTAATTAATTAATATTTTAAAAGAAGTGCTAGTGCGCATTTATAAAGTTACCGTTTATGAAAGCCGGATCTATGCTACGTAATCTTTTGAAACATTTTCGTGTACTGATGGGAGTAATGAGTTTAACACGTAATTGTGTTTTCTAACAAAGCAGGGATTTGGATTTAATGGCATAAGCCGTTGGAATAATCTTAGGTATGTAATGCAAGTTTCAGTATTTAATTGTACGCTATATCTGCAAAGTAAGCGTTTAAAGCTTTGTATTAAAGCCTTTTAAATGAGTATAAGGTTATATCTTTGTTAATCGAGCTAAAACCATTTCAAAAGCGTATTTTCTTCTCAAAGTGCACAAGTGTTTCAAACTATTAAAACTAGGACGTGTACGATGAAAATGCGGTCCTTGACCTCGTTTCAACTCGTATATCGTTTCAATGCTTTTATAGGTTAGGAAATGTGTTTATTATGACTGTACGTATTTGAAGTATTAAATTGTTGACACTGCTATTTCGGTATAAATTTTTAAATTTGACAAATTATTATTTGCGAGGAATGTTTATATTCATTATTTTTCGCATTGGTATCGAAAATGTGATGTGTACATTGTTTCTAAGAAAAATCTGACATCAGCGAAACGGGAAACCGCCTCTTTGATGTTCTTTCATGATATATACAGATGCACATTATATCGCACATTACACCGCGATCTTCTTTCATCAATGAATAAAATTTTATTTAGATACACATATTTATATTTGTTGATATATTTATAAATGTTTATGTTGCAGTATAGCATATATACGTGCAAAGATATTAAATAGAATATAACAAAATTATACAAAGTTTAATTATACTCGATTTTTAAAAAAAATATTTACGTATTTTGTAACAAAATTAAATTATTATAAATTATAAAATTATATTATCACTATTTGTAGAAAATTTTGACCTTTGACAATCGCTTGGAAAATTAACAGAACAATAGGAATATGATGCCTCTACGGTCAAGGCCGTATATTTAAATTGAAAAAAAAACGAATTCAGAACGAATCGCGATTACGATTTACGTCTCATTTTTTTTTTTTTTTTTTTTTTTTTTTTTTTTTTTTTTGNTATCGAAACAATAAAAAAAAAACGTTATGCTTTCCACCAAGAATAAATCCGTCAACATCGAAGAAAATGTTTGCACCCTGTGCAAATATCTACGATAGATTGAATTAGTATTGAATCGCTAACATTTATAAACATTTCTATATGATACAAGCATGAAATAATTATTGATTAGTTATTTCTTAAAATATTTATATTTCATATTATACGCGTATTATTTATATATCTTACCAATGTATACTCTTAAACAATGAATTAGCAATTTATATTTATGTATTTGGTTATTGTTTGTAGTTGAATTATGCATGTCAGAGCCGAGTATCAACATTGTGTTTATATTCCACTTTATTATCTTTCCTTCGCTGGTACAGTTGATATATATATATATATATATATATATATATATATATATATATATATATATATATATATATATATATATATATATATATATAGAGAGATAGAGTGTATNGGTCTTTGACTTATGCCTATAACGAGCTACATCTCGCCTCTCGGTTCATCTAAATGTACAAGCGCAACCAGTGAAGTATTTTGTGAATGAACGTAACCGTATAGCGGCACACTCTTTCTGGCACAAGGCATCGTTAACTGTACTAGTGCGGTGACATCACTCGGAGGATTAATGAACATAAAAGACCCATCATTCCTACTTCCGAGATTGAACATTTCGAATATTATTAATATTATTAATAGTAAAAAAATATCAAAAGTCAAGGATTCAAAAAAAAAAAAAAATTCTATCACAGCATATTTTCTACTGTTTTGTAGGTTTTTTTTAAAAAAAAATTTTTTTTTTTTTTTTTTTTAATAACACGATTAACTTATATGGATCTGTCTCGGTTCACGGATCGTGTCGATTTTCATTTGTTTGTAAAAATTAACTTCCACTTCCGAATCGAACTGTTTCTTAGGAGGATAGTGTTGTTCTTATATTTAACAAGATTGTTACTTATTATCGCTAAACGATATGCACACATGTAAAAACGAAATATTGTATTAGAAACTAAGAATTAGCTTAAAATCTAAAGTCTGTTAATTGAAGGGGAGGAGACCTTGATATTGTCAAATTAATAATTTCCCAGATCAAGCCATCTATTTTAAACTTCAGGGAGTTCCCTGAAAATCTCTCACGAACAATTTGGTGAAAAGTGATCGAAATTACACATTATATAAAGAATATTGTTAGGTGTGTATTTTTCAGGCGATGCGGAACAATATAACGCTGTCGAGTGTGTTTTTTTAACGCATTTCGACAATGAGTGACGAATTGCTGGAATGATGTTCTTTCATACACATTGACCATTAAAATTCCTATTCACACGTGCTTTAATTTCTATCGCAGCTGTTGTACGCTATTATCATGACGAGTATCATTCCACTCACCGATAAACAACTTCACCAGCTGGTAAATGGATATATACATATATATTTAGAAATTTTCATTTTCAACACTAAAATTACTTTCCAAATGTTTCACAATTAAGTCGAAATTTTATTTCAAAATCTCGATTGATTTTTATTTCATTCGAAATGGAAACATGTATGATTCTTTAGTAGTTTTAGTGTTCGATGAAAGTTCACGTTGAAAGAATTTGATATTGAATTATTCAAATACATTTTGATATTGAATTATTCAAATACATTTTCAGAATTGTAACGAATGATCTTTCAATTTTTAGAGCATCTCTATAGGGAAAGCTGTAAACCCTACAGAAACTCCCGTAAAAGAGAAACATGTGCGAAGTATCCTTTTTAATGAAAAATTTTCCTTTGGAAAGTAAGAGGTTATTAATTCTTTGCACCTGTGAAAATATTCAGTCATCATGTACAATTTGCAGTGAAAGGATATTTATTGCACATTGAAATATAAAACGTAAACGTTAATAAATTGACAGACGACTTTTCCTTTGTCTTCTTAAAAATCTTTTCAATCGACCACTTTATAAAGAGATGCAGTGCAAAGAATTAATATTACAACAATGTAGGTTATTATAATTAATATTATAATGATATTAGGACTTACTTTTGTAGCAAAATTATTTTTGAAAGTATATATATATATATATAAAAAAGGTATATATATAAGGTGTATACGTATATATAAGGTATATATATTGGTATATATATATATATAAAGTATATATATAAGATATATACATTTGAAAGTATATATATAAGATATATATATATATATATACATTTGAAAGTATATATATAAGGTATATATATATTTGGAAAGTATATATATAAGGTATGTATATATATATAAAGTATGTGTGTTGTGTGTGTGCGTGCACACCTTACGGAAACGTAGGCGCGATTATGATATATGATATATAATATCATAATGATATTAGGAATTACTTTTGTAGCAAAATTAATTTTGAAAGTATATATGTATATACATATATATATATATATATATATACCTTACAGAAACATAGGCGCGATTATAGGTACGCATCAGGAAAAGGGTGGAATGATTTTTTGGACGTATATGTTGCGGCAGCCATTGCAAGAGAATCAAATTGTTGCATGGAAATTTTGTCACGTATTGCACAAGATACTGCGAGAGGGTCATGAAAAAGTGATTCCGGACTCGCAGCGGTATCGTAAAAGATTGGATGACCTCGGGAAGTTATGGCAACATTTGCGGGAAGGATACGGCCCGTTGATTCAATTGTATATAAGATTGCTGATCACTAAATTAGATTTTCACAAGCGGAACCCACGCGTACCCGGCAATCTTCAAGTAACACCGGAGGAACTTGAATCAATCGGGGAGAACGATATCAATGTTTAGTAAGTTTTCAATCGAGCCATTTTATAGCAGACCTCCAGAATATTTAAACTCTTCGTCATATAAACTGTTTGTATTCTGGATTCGGAATTTCACTATATTTCGTATATCTTTAACTTTGTAGAACACGGTTTTGTAATCTTCTATCATTTTTGTCTTTTTTGTTCAGTTTCCAAATGTCAGTTGAAATGTTCGATTACATGGACGATATTTTGAATTTACAACGTGCAGGTAAGTACAGGCCAGATTCTTGTCTATCACTTTTTGTCGATTTCTTCTCGATCGTCGAGAGAGTGTCGGATCATTCTCTTAATACATATTTTTAACAAACTCTTTCCTCGAGTACCTTCTTTCGTCCTTCTTCAAATCATCCTTCATCTGAACTAATTACACCGTAATAGTTTTTGCCTGAAAACTGTCGTTTGTAAAATGAAAGCAACGCGGTATCAATTTAGGTTTCGTTGTTTTGATGTAATTAATCTACTAGAATCTCGATTATCCAGATCGAATCAAAGCAGACCGGTTAAATTGAAATTTGCATGCTGAATGAATGAACGGAGGAGTCATTGTCGGATGAACAGAATAATTTACACGATGATGTACATGTCTCCTTACTGAATTGCCGATGAAAAATTTGGCTGCCAAAGAAGATTCGTGATTTTTGATTAAATCCAATGTTTTGCGTATAAATTGGAGAAAGTGAACTCGATACCTTGCGGTGTTTGAATGAAACAAATGGGTACCATTAAACCGATTGATGTAGATACGCTTACTCTATCGTCTCATGTGTCGTGGAAACTGAGTGTACCACTTTCTCGCTCGTAAATCTCCAATTTTTATCTCAAAATTCCATTATGACCATTATACATTTTGTATTATACGTTTGTATTGATTCACACGAGTGAAACGTTTCCAGTTACCACTTCTTTAAAGAATACACCCTCTAACTCGATGACGGCCAGTGGACAGTGTCGGCTGGCTCCACTAATCCCATGCGTTCTAGACGCGTCGCAGCTTTATGATTATTGTGTAAAAATATTATTTAAACTTCACGGTGCTCTGCCTGCTGACACTTTAACTGGCCACCGGGACAGATTCTCTAAACAATTTCAAGAACTGAAGAAGTTCTACAATACTGTTAAACAGAGGCAGTATTTTAAGCAACTTATAACGATACCTGCATTACCCGAGGTAACATTCAACTACTAGGATACTTACTTGTGCAATACATTCAATGTAATTGCCACGTGTAATTTTTAATGTCTCCACCAGAATCCATCAAACTTTTTAATACAATCCGAGTTTCGAGCTTACGTTACACCTATAGTAGTATTACCACCTGAAGAATCCTTGGATTCTGAAACTGTAGTTGATCTTATCGATACTTCTGATACAAATTCGTTACCGGGCGATCAACTGGATTCCACGCGAAACGGTTCCATTTCACCTAATGCAATAGCAGAAAGGTAAATTACAAAATTAATTGCACACGAAGTATATTTGAAATCCGAGACAAGGATATCGTTTGTTGTTTTAGAGAAAGTATCATCGATCATTTGCAGCAACAGACCAACCGACAAAGGCAGGAGTTACATCGTGTGTTGACTGATCATCAGAGGATCGTCGAGGATCTTCAAACTCGTCTCACTCAGTTGGAGTCGGATTTACTTCTTAAGGTGAAGATATTTTAATAATTTTCTTATTATCCTAATGATATTTTAACATGTATATTTTTTTTTTAGAATAATGAGGTCGAACAGGAGAAACAAGTTAATCAGGATTTTGTGAAGCAGAAAGCAGATATAATGGTAAAGGTTCATGAAGGCGAAGGTTAGAGCGTGCTATTTTCACTTGCAAATTATTGTGCAAAATATTGTGGAAAGCATTCGTAATACAATTTTCCTTCCTCCCTTTTAGAAAAGTACGAAATCTTACAAGAAAAATTTCAAAAATTGAAAGATGCATACTCAAAATTCAGAGAAGAACATATCAATTTAATCAGAAAGGTAGGATCTTCTTAAATTTCTAAAAGATGGAGCAAAAAAATATTAAATGCTGAATGTGTTTATGCGATAGAAAGCTGAAGTGGATAAACAGTTAGGAATGTTGAAAATGTCGCAAGAACAGTTTGAACGGCGAACGCTTGAAGCAGAACGTCGTCTTGAAAAATTAATACAAGGTCAAGCTATAACACAGCAAGAAGCACGAAAGGCCGTTGAAGCTCAACACGATTTGGATGACGTAAAACAACAATTGAATGATGCGAAAACTCAAAACTTGGTTAATTTCTTCTCTTTTTTCCCCTTTTGTTTGCGTTTACGTTTATTTTTATTTCGTTTAAAAGTGGTAAAGATGTGATATTTTTAGGCTTTGATTGCCAAAAATGATTTTATAATTTCTGAGAAAACGGCTTTAGAAGGAGATCTACACGATCTGTTAGCACNAGCTCAACACGATTTGGATGACGTAAAACAACAATTGAATGATGCGAAAACTCAAAACTTGGTTAATTTCTTCTCTTTTTTCCCCTTTTGTTTGCGTTTACGTTTATTTTTATTTCGTTTAAAAGTGGTAAAGATGTGATATTTTTAGGCTTTGATTGCCAAAAATGATTTTATAACTTCTGAGAAAACGGCTTTAGAAGGAGATCTACACGATCTGTTAGCACAAAAAGAAGAACTAGATTTAAAAATCGAAAAGTTAGAGGTTGAAGCCGAACGATACCGTAATGAAATGAACACGTATGCGATTCTGAGAAAACGGCTTTAGAAGGAGATCTACACGATCTGTTAGCACAAAAAGAAGAACTAGATTTAAAAATCGAAAAGTTAGAGGTTGAAGCCGAACGATACCGTAATGAAATGAACACGTATGCGGATACCATGTTGCATGAATTATTGTGTAAGTATTTCGATTCGTAGAATCAAAGATCATTCATTTGAAATAACGAATTTTTATTTCAGTAAATTGTATCTCTGAAGCGGAAGATATTATGCAATATTCATTGAACGCCATTGATAATCCCGCAATGTCGGATTTAACTTGCACTCCTCAGTATCTTGAGAAACTGGCAGACCATATTCTAAAATTGTTGGATAATCTTGATGCAGCGTACACCGGTTATGTGTGTGATACAACGAATGGAAAAGTACTCATTAAAAGTGCAATACACGTTGCATATATTTTGGGGCTTTATATTATCCACGCCAAATCTACGTCCAATACTACGTCCAATATCGCGTTGGGTGATAGTAAGTTATGAATTGAGAAGATTGACACAAAATTTAAAAATATATATTGATTCTTTATTGTATCGTAGAATTGATTGATGAGTGTAAACAGTTGGGATTACAATCATTAACTATGTTTAACAACATAAGAGAAAAATCACCCGTGACTGTGGGTCAAATCAACGAAGTAAAACAGCAATTTAAGAAAGTGTGTGAACTTGCAACCACGTTATCTAATGGGCAAGGCACCGTTGAAGTTATCGGAGATTTGGTTGAAACGGAATTATTAGGTATGGATAAAGCAATAGAAGAAGCTGCAAATAGAATACAAGTAATTGTCTTTTAAATTTTATTATGTCACATTTAACGTATACTATTTTTATACGAATTTTATATAAATACTATATTTTATAATGTTAAAAATTAGGATATGTTGGAGAAATCTCGTGCAGCAGACTCGGGATTAAAATTAGAAGTGAATGGAAAAATTTTAGATTCATGTACAGAATTAATGAAATGTATAAGAAAATTAGTTAAAAAGTCACGATTATTGCAAGCAGAAATTGTAGAACAAGGAAAGGTAAATGCGTAGTACTTAATTTGATATTGAATAATAACAAACCGACATTAAGTCAGCAAAAGTCACTTCATTTTTAATATTATATAATAATTCATCTTTATTATCAAATAAAAATTAATTATCAAAATTCATTTTGATATTTGATTTTTAGGGTACTGCCTCTGCAACAGAATTTTATAAACGTAATCATCAATGGTCCGAAGGACTTATATCAGCAGCTAAAGCAGTAGCAATGGGTGCAAATCTTCTGCTGTAAGTACAAACACAGTAC
>NIPQ01093007.1:4720-26172 GCA_002806875.1 Lepidotrigona ventralis hoosana
AATTTTTTTTTTTTTTTTTTTTTTTTTTTTTTTTTTTTTTTTTTTTTTTTTTTTTTTTTTATGTTCAATATTTCACACCGATAATTGCTCGAGTTACGCGATTTATAACGCGTTCGTTGATTCACGGCTCGATCGATCTTGGGAGAGGGGGGAGTCAGGAACACGTGTCTGGAAAAATTTGAAAAAAATGTCGCTTCCGACGAACGAATATCTTTCAGATATTCCCATTTTCCTTCTCGTCAGTGCTCTGCAATCGAGCTTGTGCCTTTCCTACTTTTCATTCTCATTTAGGTTAGGTTTAGGTAGGTTAGGTTAGGTTAGGTTAGGTTATTTTTCATTCTCATTTAGGTTAGGTTTAGGTAGGTTAGGTTACTTTTCATTCTCATTTAGGTTAGGTTAGGTTAGGTTACTTTTCATTCTCATTTAGGTTTAGGTTAGGTTTAGAAGGGGAAGGAACAGGGATCACGACGCTACGTACAAGATAATGTCAAAAAAGAAAAACAGGTTTGAGCAATTGACTCACCGGCTACAGACTCTAGGCATCTAACAAATATATCCATGTTTCGCTCGCAGCTGGCTTCGTTGAGGTAGAAGTACGTTCTCGCCGAAGATACTTTGTATCGACGATCGGCAAACGGTTTCGCGACGTGGTACTTCTTCAAGGGGCCTTCCCTTTTCTCGTCTCCAGCCTCCGACACGGAAGCTCTGTAAATTAGGACTCGTTGGTAAAGAAGAGATCGAAACGATCGGTTAACGACAATAATATTAACTTATATTATAATTATGTGTATATATATATATATATAAAATTGTTATTGATGATACTTACTGTATCTCACGTCGTTCAGCTTCCTCCTGAGAGAGATCCTCTTCCACCGAATAATCAAGAATAGGCTTCACGCCAAATTGTCGTAGCCTATCCAGGACAGGAGTGATCTGCACCTCGTCTTCGCCGGCGACAAAGTGACCGTAGAACGTCGACTTCATAAGCATCGTGAAAAGTTTCTCGCCAAGTATCGTCTTGGCTATTTTCATTAACTGAAACAAGAATTTTAGAAACACACACACACACAGTTAAACACGATTCATCACGCGACTCAAATTTTGGATGGAAAATGGAAAATTTGAAAATTTCCCTGCAGGATTCTTNTTTTGGAAATTTTTAGAGAAAATGGAAAATTTGAAAATTTCCCTGCAGGATTCTTCTTCGTCGCGAAGCGAAATTTAATTATCTTCCAAAACTTAACCTAAACCTAACCTAACCTAACCTTAATCTAAAACTAACCTAAACTTAATTTAACCTAAAAATTAGGATGACAGAAAGATACCAATCAACGTCAGTATGATGTATATATATGTAAATACGAAACCGTCATGACATTGTTCGACCAATAGTTAAAACTGCAAAAAAGTAATCGTAAGATTAGTGAATTACATTGGTAACAAATGTTTTCTTACGGCTTACATTTGATATTTGTCAATATCAAAAATCAAAAATTATTTACTTCAATATATTTTGAACATAAACACTCGTGTCTATCAAACCTAACCTAACCTTAATCTAAATTTGATCTCAACCTAACCTAATAGAGTTTGATAGATTTCACGGGACAGGACGATCGATTTTTGTACAACAGAGAAGAACTAAGAACACAAAAGAAAAAGCGAAAATCCATTTTTTAAAGAACAAATCTGTGCAGGGAATACTTTCATAAAATACGGTCGATTTGACTAAACCGAAAGACGGTTTTCTTCTGTCTTTGTTTTCTGAAAAAAAAGTCTCTCCCGCGTTCTGCCAAACAAATGTTACTTCCTTTTTTTCATAAAACGCATGGAACAAATGAGCTGTTTTGTTTAAATGAGAGATTCGCAAGTTTTTCTGCATTTGGAAACAAACGAGTGAAAAACTGATTTCTGTGACTTACATCGTGCAGACCGTACACGCGAGAGCAATCTCGTTAAAACGTCGGCTGGAAAATACAAGCTTGAGAAAAAAAAGAAAAAAAAAAAAAACGCGGACGAAAAAATCACTCTGTCACGTCTCTTGTCCCTCGAGATATTCAGTTAGCGAGAAGCTGTTGCGCAATGACGGCAGAAAATCACACTGAGTAATAAACCACTGTAATTTTACCTGTGACTTCGGTCACTTTCACGACGTGAAAAACGACCTTGGCTGCACTCTTCATCGCTACATTTTCGAAAATTTGAAATTCGAAATTTACAAGACATAAGATATATATGATCGTCGCATATATATCTGACGCTTCGTTTGCACGCGTAAGTGAATCGTTCGATGCGGCTTTTTATAATTCAACACCTGCGACTTGTGTGCCGATTCTCTCCATTGTTCAGACCACTTCGATTCTTCGCGTTGTGAAAACATCCACTCTAATCTATGCAATTCAATCGTGTTGTTGCAATAATTGTTCTTCCTCTCCGGCAAATCTGGCGAGGCGATTTACTTCAAAAACAATCGGAGTCCGAATGATGCGAAAATGTGACCGAGAATCGAACACAAAGATCATTCTCTTTTCTTGTATCGAAGCTTCGAAAAGAGGAAACTCGGAGATCCACCATTGCAATTCGCAATGAACTGAAGTTTTTAACTGTGAATTTCAAGTGATCTAATCAAGCAACCACCTTTTACTTTGACCGATAATGATTAATCATTTGTCGATACACGAACAAATATTTATTTTTTAACACGTAACGAACGTGACAATTTGCGATCGAATTAATGAATTCATGGTCCGAACGTAGAATCTGATTAATTACATTATTATGCAACCTGCAGCTGCACAGTGAAATTAATGAGGAATATCTTCAAACGGGCATAATCTATCAAGATCGAATTTATTTTTGCTCGAATTGCAGAATCTAAATTTACGAAATTCATTCTTGCAAGCAGAAATTCTCTTTTTAGATCGTGATGAAAAAATAAATATCAGAAAGTTAGATATCACTCCCTTAGATAAGCATGCCTATTTTAATTTGCGCGAAATTTTATTGAAGAATTTCTAATTGCTTTTGCATTGTTAAACTAATTTATTACAGCGAACAAGTATTCGAGTATTGTCAACTACCAAAGTGTTATCAGATGAAATTCATCTTACGAGACAAGCGTGCCAAACGTGCATAAAACATGTAACATCGTTCACGTGCCAAAGTATATAAAATATAGTGAATAAAAATAGTCGTCTCTCTAGAGATCTGTCTGTAAATGATACAGTTGAATTGAGTAATCGAAATATTCGGGTCGTAGAGAACTCGCTTTCAACTGGCTTGAAATATTGCTTGAATTATCGTTCGCAAATATTTCAACGAGAAACATCTTCTCAACAACGTGTTAAAATTATATTAACATAACAAAAAAAAAAATCATCTTCACGTCTGCTGGATTCTTGTAACGTCCCCTTTCTCAACAATGAATTTCTAACTTCAAGAAACTAGAAATTTTTAACACGTTCCGTGCCATGTGTACCACCGGTGGTACACGTCAAACTTGATCTTNAATATATATATATATATATATATATATATATATATATATTATGTATATACATATACACAATTTCAGGAAGACACGCAATATACAATGTCAGGAAGCAGGAAATTTCGACTTACTTTCATATTGTTCTCGACGAGGTACTCGACGGAGCATAGCTGATAGACGACGTAAGCACGGAGCAGTTCTTTCGTGGTTTTGCTCTTAAAAGCGGCGACAGGATCGTTAAACTTCAAATCCAGTGGGTCGATCTGTCGTGGTGGAGCCGGCGGCTTCACGTCAGCGGTAGTATTGCCGCCGGTGTATTCGCGATCGTGCACCTGCACCAACTGCACCGATGGCTTCGTCAAGTTTTCGACGAAGCCGACAGGAAGCGGCAGACACTTCCTCAGCTTTTTACCGGCACTGCAACGCGGCACCGTTCTCAAAAACGCCATACCTTGCCGTGGCTCGAATGCGGCAAATGTCAGCAATATACGCTCTTGGGACGCTCTCTATTCAGTGGGGGGGAAAAAAAATTACGAGATCCACGCGATCTTCTTGGCCCTGCGAGGAGGAGTCTTTCTCTCTCTCTCTCTCTCTCTCTCCGTCTTTCTCTTTCTTTCTCTCTCTCTTTCTCTCTCTCTCTCTCACTGAAAAGAGCAACAACGACGTGTGAACGATGTTAGGATTTCGAGAACGTATCGTCCGGCCAAGGCGGTTTTTCTCAGTGAGAAACGGGGGGTAAATCCAACCTGCCACGATCGAGTCGGAGACCCCAATACCAATAGAGGTATCCTCGTCAAAGCTTAGGCCGAATCACAAGGTGGGGTACTCGTATACGTCCAGCGACGTACGAGTCAAGCGCTCGCCTTACCACCGTACACTCGATATTACAATATATATGTATATACGCGAAACACCCGTTGGAAACCTACTTTAAAAAGTTTACGATTTTTTTCGTCACGCTGTTTTTTCAATTTGTTGCTAATATTGCCCGGCCCAGCGAATTTCAATTGTTGTACGTTGCCCCAATTACTATACGGTGACAATAGATGCCGGGACTCTGATTGGCTCGTCGTAGAGGTGTGTTCGTACTGCTTGGCGTGACTGGTCGACAAAATTTTGGGAAATGCCAATAACTGCGCCGTCGTGCTATGCGCACAGTGGCGCAAAACATGCTTTCCATTACCCCGAACATTCAACGTTATTTTATTTCATTTATTCCGACGTCTGTTCCAACCACCGTTTGTTTAAATTATCACCAATACACTAAATAACGTTTGACGTTGGTTTCCCTGTTTCAGTTATGTTAAAATATTTGCGATAATGTAACGTTCGTTAAAGTCGTATGTTACGTAAATAGTTAGTTAGTTTTAAGTATGGATTATTTGCAGAATATACTTAAAAACTGACAAATATTTGGTCGGTTATTCTTTTTTGTTCATAAATGTAACGCAAACAACTGTACATATTTCAGTTATATTTTTTTAATTTTACATATTTGTTATTACACCTTGGAGTGACGAATGAAAATGCATGAAAATTTTTAAATTATATAAATTGCTGAATAAACGTATTTGGGAACTGTGGACGTATATGTACAAGTATACGGAATAAAAAAGATTTAAAAATATTTACACTGCTCTGTATTTTTTATTTTAATTAAAAAATTTTTTGACTTAAATTTGTCATAGAAAACTTATGAATCATATAATGTAATTTGTGTAACAGCACTAATAGTTGCCGATCGAAATATATTTTTATTCATAAATATAATTATCAAATTTCTTGTACTATTAATCGTGCCACACATAAAAGTATATATTATTTCGATAATGATTTTGTGATTCGCTCATATTTTGTATGACGTTACACATACATATTTTGTTGTTATATTGATACTTACACACAGTATTAAATGACCAATAAGAATGCTTTATTCAAAATAGTTAAATGTTTGAATAAAAAGATCTTTATTGACGAAGGTTCATCTTCAATATGTAATAATCTCCGGTTTATCTTCCGTAAATCTCGTCTTTTATTCTGTATAAGATTTTCTATTTTACCTCTATGATCGTCATCATCGCCAGACATTTATCAATTTTATTTAAATTTTGAATCGGACGTTCAAATTTTGACAGAATTATATCTGAACAGAAGTAAAATTATTTTTTTCTGCCCAAAAATTCAATAAAAATTGCTTTATAATCATTTTTTCTGCCCAAAAGTTTAAAAAATTATTAAAAATTAACACATATGTATACATTTAGTATGCAATTTAATAGAAATTCTAAAATCTTACAATTATTACGCAATACATATTATAAAGTTAAATAAATCGTTAAGTTAAGATAAATACTTGCAGTTATTAAGATAAAGTAACCTGCATGATATGTTATCATTTATCATCCCTACCATCTTCTTATCTTCACCACGCGTATATAGAATCCTACGACATTTCTAACCTCAAATTGTCAACTGAAAGGCTTACGCTTTACGAAAGATACATGTCATAAAAAATGTTTCTTTCGAAATCTTATACGAGCGGAAGAATTTTTACTTAAAAGTATAAAATAGCACAAATTCTTTTACAGATTAGATACGGTCGTTGACTTTACAGATATAAAGTTTATAGCTGATATTTATAGCTGAAAGTTAATCGAAACAGTATATGTGATGAAAATTCTTAATATGTATTATTTATATTCTAACTTAATAATGGTCCAACATACAACGAAACAACATTCTTATATACTTAAAGGATCGTTTATTCTGCTGAATTAGAAACATGGATAATTCTGTAAAATTAATTATATATAAAGGCACTACAATTTTCGATAGCGTTATTGTTACGTCTTATTCTGTGATTAAATATGAGCAAAAAGTAAGAAAAACTAAAAGTATGTGTCAAAGGAATGTTGACACGGATAAAGTCAGTGAAAGTAATGGGGTACAAATGAACAAAATTTGGTTAAACAAGAAAGGACTGAATGCCTACATTGTGTCAGCATATATTATGACATTAACTAATTCACAAACATATCGAAAAGCTGCACTTACAAAATTGTTACAATATTTAGCATACAGATTGTTGAACAGAGTAAATTCATCAGTTATCTTGATAAGATTACAAATGCCAGAAAAGCAATTCTTAGATTATAAATGGCAAGATTCCAACTGCTCATTTAATAACAATTTTTTTACTCTTTATTCTAAATCTATACTACAGTATGATTTTTTTTTAATTTTAGGAATGAAAAGATAACTCAAATGGCAATGGAAAGAAGAGAAGTTGATCATGCTATGTCTTGGTTGTCTACTTTGGGTGGAGCATTTTCTGCTTTGGGAGAAGAATTTCAACACTGTGTAAATGTTATTCCATTAATAAATTTCTAATGTACTTTCAAGATTACTAGATATCATGTTTGCATGATTTTTTTATTGAATGATTTATGTTATAATGTGTCATCTGTATTTAAATATTTTTTTTCTACACAGGCTGAAATGGCTGGAAAAATTTCTATAAAGCAATTTGAATTAGCACTTCGTGTCAGAGATCCCTTTTTAATTGCTCGTTGTAAATTGTATGCTGCTTTGAGTTTAATCCAACAAGGCCAGTTAAACAAACCAAAAAGAATGGTAAGGTGTATTTATAAATTTTCTATTAAACAGAATGACATTCGTTTGCAAAATATGTGCCAAGGTATATGGGCAAAACTTAAATATTGTCATAGAATACAAAAAAAACGGCATAAAACTGTCTAATATTAGTTACATATAAAATTTTTGAATACAACTTAAAATTAGGCTAATTAAATTTGATATTTATGTTTAGAGATAAATAATGTGTACAAAATATTGTTTCCAAAGACGTATTTTTTGTAATTATTGAACAAACGTTAATAAAAGATAATAACTAAACGTATGTATTTTCAACATTTTTATTAATCTTCATACAATTATTTTTTCTATCTTCATACAAGTTTTTTTTTTTTTTTTTTTAATTTTTAACCANGAGATATAATGTAAACTCAATTACTACATTCTTGAAGCTTTCTAAATAAAGCATTATGCGTTCTAAATGAGAACGCATATCTATTTAAAACATATCTCTAATTTCATTTGGTTTCTTTGTGTATTTAAATCACGCATAATTTATAATATCTAATAATATTCAAAATATAAAAGAAAAAAAAGAAAAATAATTGTTTTGTTAAGTAATTCCAAACAAAATTATATATGTAATCATCTTAAATTTTAGGAACTATGTTAAATATACAGTTTTAATAGTTTATTAATTATAGCAATATATATTATTTTGCACCTGAGTAGGTGTTAAATAATTGAAATATCAGTATTTTAATTTTCTAAAATTATTCCTTAGTTATTTTTAATGAACTATAAAAGTGTTAAAGTCTTAATTTATTGTACTTTGCTGTACCAATGTGTGCTTAAAACTTTATTTGATATTTAATCTTTTGTTATATATACATTTTCGTTAACTAAAATATTTCATCTTCAAGTAATTTTAAGCTTACATTATTATCAGTGAGCAAGTGTACCCATAGGATCCCATGCGGGTAGAGTAATAGCTTCTTGTTTAAATACATTTAAAACGTCTGCAGGTACTAATTTTTTGTCAATAACTGCTTCAAAAACAAATTCGGAAAACCAATCAGCTGTTAGTAATAAATATCCTTTCTGTCCTTGATCATCTCCCCAAGAATTCTCTACTCGAAACTGTTTAATTTTACCGTCATTCTGAAAAAAAAAAAAAAATGAATAAATAATAATCAGTATGTACACTAACATAACAGATATATTTGTACGAGTTCTTCACATACATCAATCGAAACAGCTGTAAGTGTCATTGCATGAACCATCATAGAATCTCCATAAAGTAATCTGTCTGCTTTCGTAAGATTAACTTGAATATCAGTTCCAAACATTAATTCAAAATCGTATGCTCTCATGTCTTGTATTCCTTGTTTAGCTATTAATCGTTTGTTCACGTCACATCCAAACCACACTGGTTCATTTTGCTTTATACTTTCTGCACATAATTTCATTAATAACTCGGGTGGTTGATTATTATACAGTGTAGGTCTTCCTCCCAAAACATTTCCTAAACAGTCTATGGTGTAAAGCTTTCCATATGGATTAGATGGCCTAGGATCTGTTACTAAGCATACTTTATCATCTACATTATAATAAGGTTTCACATGTTTTTCATAAAATTCTACTGGTGTTATAGGTCCAATACAATTATAATTCTTTGACTTATCATAATATTCCCAAGTGATTGTTTTCGATGGTATGCCTAAACAAATACCGATTATTCGGTAAATTACGATCATTTGTTCTAGAATCCGAGCTTCTAATTCTTCGTCTGTTGCCCCATTGGATACTAAATCTCTCAAAATCTTGGAATATTCTCTCAATTTACTTTTTAAAAGAGTATTCATGCGTGAACTAGATTCGCAATTGTATGATTCTGGGAAACAAATTTTAGGAATAAGACCGTGTCTATTTATAAGATTCACAAACATGTCCCATTGTCCTCCGTCACAAATAGGATCATGTAATAAAAATGACACTAATCGACCCTCTACGAGTTCATTTCGTTTAGCGGTTTTTATTATATTATGTAAGAAGTAATTGCATCTTTCAACCTGTATAACAAAAAAAAAAAAAAAAATATTAGTAAAAAATGAAATAAGAATCACAAATATTATAAGACATGTAATATTAACTTTATCCCAGAAGAACAAATAAGCTTGACTAAACTCAAACTCATCCAAGTTGTATTGCTTCATAAAGGCACTTCTCATAACATTTAAAGCGGAAAATACCCAACACCTGCCAGAATTCTTTTGATTTGTTATAGGTTTTCCTTCTGTCGCAATTTTATGAGTGAAAACATGCTGTGTTTCTTGCAAAACCTTTCGCGAAACACAAGCTTCCAAAGGATTGGTTCTTGTGCATACATTTTGTGCCAAAATGTTGCGATTATCTTCAAAGAATTTTGCACGTAGCTGATCCAAAACTTCCGTGGTTAGAACACCTGCTACTTAAAAATGAAATAACTTTCAGTCTTTGTAAAATAGAGATACAAGTAGAGATACGATACATTAATTAATTAACATGATTTTTAATCCAGAAAAATTAGCTACTGTTGTTTCATTTTATACCGAAGTGCCGCATACATCTTTATGAGAATAATATAATTTTCAAAATTAAATAAATTAAAAATCAAATTAATTATTTACGTTGCCACTAACGTAAATACTTCTCGTTAAATAAATGCATTACAACATATTAATATGCTGATACTTTAAACACGTAAAAAACAAAAATATATGTCAAAAATTATAAGATTAATATCGCAATCACGTTAATAAATTTAATTTAAATATTTTGAAAATATGTGCGCGAAATATTTCGTTGTAAATACATATGTTTAACTTAAATATCAAATAATTCCAAACAATTTTATTTTTGAGAGGAGAGAATATAATTGCTCGTTAAGCTGAACAATTAGGCCGTTGTCGCGAGCTAAATTAAAAAACTAATAAACTTTTTTAGAAAATACATATTTTATCAACAGCATCAATATTAACAAAAGTTAATAAGAACGGGGAGTGGCTAAACAGAACATATTTCATAAAATTTAAGGATCGCTGTGAATGAAATGTCCATTTTTTTTCTTTTTTTTGTACGCGTTGCACAAATATTATTTTTATGAAAAGCATAAGAATTAAACGGATAAATGTAAATAAAAAACGCAACTTACAGGCAACCATCGTGATGTATGAATTCTTCTTGCTTTAACTGTAATGGATTCAAGAGTATCCACCAAGTACTATGTGAAGTTTAGAATATGTCACGAATTACGTATCACGTTTTTGTTACATGCATTTTATTCATTTTATAGATAAAATCGAATGTTTGATAGATAAAAGAAACATTATCCGCATTTCGTGATAATTTATGTGCTTTAGCGTTTGATAAAGATATTTAAGCAAAAATTATGTTTAGAATTCACCTTAAAAAGTTATATCAGAGAAACCAATCAAAAAACAAATATTTATATCAGCGGGAGGATAAATTCAAGCATCTGGATAAATATTTCTAAAGATATAAATTTAAATTTTCCATTCATATAATGTGATAATTTAAGTAACAAGTTATTTTCTGTTATTATATTATAATCAATATGATTTTTGATCTACTTATATTTATAATTTAATATAAAATTAATATTTACATTTCTTAATTATTTACAATTACTTTAGATCATTAATAATATGTAATTTTAATATTTTTATTATAATTTTTATAATAAAAATAAATTGTAGGAGTCACTTTTAATTTTTGAAAATATTATCAATTAATATTGAAAAAATTGAGTGATTTGATTTGAATTGATTTTTTACACAATTTCATGTCCATATACATTTTGGAATGTATTGTGCAATTATATATACAAATTATAAGTTTTATTAGAGGAAATTATTAATGTTATGGATAAAAAGTNTCGAGTGATTTGATTTGAATTGATTTTTTACACAATTTCATGTCCATATACATTTTGGAATGTATTGTGCAATTATATATACAAATTATAAGTTTTATTAGAGGAAATTATTAATGTTATGGATAAAAAGTCATACATTTGTTTATTTTTAAACTAATTACAAGATAAAGAACAGATATATTTATAGTATTTTATTTATGTTTTATTTGTATATCTGTTATTTGTATATCTTATTATACGTAAAATAATACGAAAGTGTTAATAATACATGAAATAATACGAAAGTTTCATTTGTTATAAATTTACTATGTACCAAAAACTACACAGCTTAAATTCTAATATACAAGTAATGATCACACATATCAAGTTTATATCGTTCATCAGTTTTTAGTGTTATTTATTGTTCCATCACTTCCTGCACAATGTTAGGAATCAATGTTCGTATTTGTAGGTGATTTCTCTATTTTAGATTCCAAAGAAAATGGTGGAATCCTACAATCAAATGCGTATCCATCTTCCCTTTCCATTCTGAATGTACCCCTAGAATATTATGAAATAATAGATTTAGTAAAATGTAATATTCAACTTATAATCAATAATATTATAACACAAGTTAAATATAAAATATGAGTGAAATACATACCACATGTGACCACTTGCAGCTTGTAAACTCACATGACTACTATATTGAAAAGCAGGTAACATTTTTGACAGGATAGGTTCTTGACCAACAACACCTCGGCCTCGTACAGTTTCCAGCGTACCAGAAAGGCTAAATATTCTCCAGTGTCTTTCGCGTAATTGTACACTCAAATCGCCCAGATTTTCCAATCGAATGCAATAGCGCCACTATTTCATTCAATTACAATAGAATTATTTATTTTCAGCTAAGCTGAACTACGATTCGCAGAAGATATGTTGCTCTATTTACCCAATGTGCAGCTGTAGTTTGATTTCCTCTATAACCCATATAAAACGGAATAACAGTAACGCGAACATTTTCAGTAGTTTCTTTATGTACATCTGATAACTCTAACCATGGATGATTCTTCTTTTGCCAGGCTCTTAGAGTTTCTTGCGCAACAAAACATGGATCTTGACTTGGATTATACGTTAGAAATTTGTCAAATAGTTCATGTTGCAATGCAGTTTTCTCATTTGTGGTATAAGGTAAAACATCTTCGTGAGCAACATAATCCAATCCTGGGACTGTGTATAAGCTATGACTGCTTTCATGGTTACTCAAAAATGTTACAGCTTCTGTCTGAGCACGCTGTACATATAAATATGTAAAATGATTTATAATATTTTTTTTTTTACATATGCATTTAAGGAACACGATAAGGCAACACCTAATAAACTCAATATGAAGATAGAATTTACAAAATTTTAAATTTTTCTTTCATATAGCAGAACTTGACTGAAACATAATTATTATTTAGATTAAAATATCCATCAGATGTTTTATTTTCGTACTTACTATAAAAGGATAATCTCTTTGGTCAATTAATACCTGGTAAAAAGTATGAGTTCTACCTTTCACTTCTTTTCCCACGCTATTATAGCGATCATTTTTGTCGCTAAAATCAAATGGAATTTCTGAGTAATTTACAATTTAATTTGTAATATAAGATAAATTTACCTCTCTCTTTTATTTGGAATATCTCTGTCATAAACTCTTGCTGTCCAAGGAAACAATATTACACCTCTATAACCAAATACTCTGTGCAGAATTAATTGACCAGTTTCGTACTTTCCTTGTAATTTTGGTGTTTCTAATTTTCCTACTTCAGCCAATCTGCAATAGGAAGTTACCATAGTATAATTAACAAATAATACATTTTCATAACATAAAATCTTTCTAATAGATTTTTATGCAAATATATGTTTGTTATGAACACAACTACAGATATACAGAGCTTAAATATTTTGTTTAGTAAAAATTTTATAATTACTTTATGGATCTCTCAAATTTCACATAAATGGCATAGAAATTTGCAGTCTGATAATAAAAATTGGTATTTTTCATTTTTACATACCATAAATATTTTAGAACTAAATATTCATTTATATCTCAATCTACTATTAATTATTTACTACAATGTTTCAGTACGTTTTACTTTCTTTTTTATATATATATAAAAAGTTTTCATTACGTACGTACAACGTTGAAGACACTATGCTTATTAATTTAATAGAAGACTTTATTTCCGTATGGCTTGAATTAAAACTCAATTAATGTACATATTTAATTTGTTACGAAGCCTAGATTACCTGATGTGTCTTACATGATACAAACAAAATTTTCTCGGTGCTTCGAGAAGATAACATTTTAATTTACAAGTAACCAGATTTCGCATTAGTTCCATGCTTGCTTGAAATTTAATTTGTACTTAATAATGTACAATTTTTAGTTCAGATTCTGTGACACTGGATCGAAAATACATGGTGATGTCTTGTTGACATTTTGGTAGCTTTTTTTCTACATTACGACATTATGGTATGTAAAAATAAAAATTGGTATTTTTTATTTTTACATACCATAAATATTTTAGAAATAAATATTCATTTATATCTCAATCTACTATTAATTATTTACTACAATGTTTCAGTACGTTTTACTTTCTTTTTTTTATATATATAAAAAGTTTTCATTACGTACGTACAACGTTGAAGACACTATGCTTATTAATTTAATAGAAGACTTTATTTCCATATGGCTTGAATTAAAACTCAATTAATGTACATATTTAATTTGTTACGAAGCCTAGATTACCTGATGTGTCTTACATGATACAAACAAAATTTTCTCGGTGCTTCGAGAAGATAACATTTTAATTTACAAGTAACCAGATTTCGCATTAGTTCCATGCTTGCTTGAAATTTAATTTGTACTTAATAATGTACAATTTTTAGTTCAGATTCTGTGACACTGGATCGAAAATACATGGTGATGTCTTGTTGACATTTTGGTAGCTTTTTTTCCACATTACAACACGAGGATCATGTATTCTTTTTAGATACGCAATCTACAAAAAAGGTGCATTCTCATGGCAATTCCAATGAAATGAACGTAGATTATAAACTAGTAGTTCCATACACTTTTTTTTTTTTCGTGACATTCACATTAATTGCAATAAAATTATTTCCATTTATACATAACGTTTGTTTTACTTATTTTCAATGTGAAAAGGAAATTTAATCTCTTCTCGATTGTTTCATGATTACTGGAACACCTTGTACAAAATATATATATATATATGTGTATATGCATGTGTATCTATGTGTGCGTATATCACGTTGCGAATTATAATCTTATGAATATTTTCTCATAATAATTCTTTTAATAAAAATAAGACATCCTTGATCAAAATATAGAAAAAGTTTGACGAAATATTTAGTATTTTATTTTTGTCAACTAACTAAAAAATAAGGTTGTTATAACATTCAATAGTCTTGTAAAATGAATTGTATGATACAAAGATGTATTATATTAATGTATAGGAGCAACATTAATTTTGATATTTGTAGAAAAATACATACTGTTTTCACAACATGTAATCGCCCGTTAACAACACGTATACTTATGATAAAATCCAGTGCACAATTACGTCATAACAATTTCTTATACACTAGTAAAGTTCAGTTTGAAAAAACTAAGTCTAATTTGAAATTACTCGCAACCAAAAGTACAGATGATTTTTCTATCACTCAAATGAAAAAAAGACTGAAGAAAAGGAAACCTGTTACTAGTAATGAAACAAATGCTGTAAGTAATTGTAGTTATTAAAAGATGAAATATTTCAATTGTTATAGTAGTTAACATGAAATCTAATGTTCAAAAGTAGGACAAAGTTTCATTTTCTACAAAAGCTTTATGTTAGTTAATTTAAATTTACATTAAATCAAAGTGTAAGCATGATATGTAATAATTTCGTATAATTTGAGATTAATTTTTTAAAATATACAATATTAAAATTTATAGACTTGAATTAAAATTTTTTATTCTTTGGCAGGCATACAGCGTAAAGGCACTAGCTACTTCAGAAGAATATAATTTAGAAGCTTTGGTACAAGGTCTCACCGAGCAAAAGCTATATATGCCTAGCAGTATAAGTACATCAACTAGCTGTAAGTATATTAGAATTATTACATTTATTTATGATAAAAAAAATTCAAAATGAAAATGGAAGGTTGTCTCAAAGTCTAGCAATTAAACTTGTATAAAAGTTGTAAACTTATTATATATATATATCACATTTTTTATCTAATTGTACCTGCAGAATATATCTTTAAGGATCAGTTGTTATAGTCATATTTATCTATATTATCTATATTCTATTATAAGAAGTTGGAAGTAGAGTTAGAGCAAGTAATAGATAAAGTAATAAATCATAAACTTACTAACTTATTGATCAATTTTTGTTAGGATAATAATTTATTCAATTGCAGATGATATTATAGTTAGTTTTCATCAAAATATTGATTATGAAATGTTACTTTTTCATCAAGATACGAAATAATTATTTAATTATTTATTTCAGTACTAAATCTGATTTAATACAAATTAAATTAATCGAAAGTAATTATTTGTACTGCTTGTTACGTTCAAATTGTTTCATAATTAAATAAAAATTCTAGTTTAAGATATCTTCTATAAGTATAGATAGTAATATAATAATTCTCTAATCTATATGTATATAAATATGTTTCATAATTTACTTGTATTACTTAATATTCGTTTAGTAAAACACTAAAATGATAGAGTTTATTGAAATTTTTCCATATCACATGATGTAATGCATGATGTAGTAAAAAAAAATTTGTTTATTTAGAATTTTATTTACTTTCGATGTCAGATACAATTAATTGAAAGAGTAGATAATGCAATTGTATTAAACATCGTGAAACATTACTTTCATGCTCGATTTTGCTTAATAACTTAATCTCTTTGAAAAATATGGATATATTGTAAAATATATAGTGCTAATGTAAAAATATATAGTGTTGATATAAAATACAACGAATAAAATAAATTTAAAATTTAAATTTATATAATTTAATACAAGATATTATTATCTAGATAGATATTATTATCTAAATTTATATGAAATCTGTGATTTGAAAGGTTATCTAAACATCCACATTAAGGAACTACGGATATAATGTTTAATTTACCTTCTAAAAAAGAAACTGAAGAGTTGATAGAGAAAGCGAAAGATTGGGCACTTATACATGGAGTATGTATGAGGTCAAAACAGAAATTGAATAAAAATGCCTTACAATTTGCTCCATTTATCTTGATGCCATCTCCATTTCCTAGAAAAGAGTTTGAGAATGCTTGCCAAATTCAAATAGTATTAAATATACTTATACACAGAGTTGCTCAAGATTACAATTTTTTAAAGGAAACTTTAGAAGAAATAGTTAAAGTTGATAATTTTACCGAAAAGTTATTTGAAATCTGTAAAATTATAAACAGCGAAGGGGGATCTGCACAGAAAGTATCTCTTGGTATATTGCGTTCAGACTTAATGTTGGATACAACTTGTTCACAAAAAGATATGATTAAAAAGTGTCTGCCATATTGTTGTTGGAAACAAGTTGAAATAAATACAATTGCATCTGGCTTTGGTTGGTTAGGACCTGCTTCAACTGAATTACATAAATTTGTATTAAGAGAGCTTGGGTATTACAAAGAAATAAAAAATCTTCCAGAGAATAATGCGTTGCAAACAATATGTTCAAGTATGATTAAAGCATGGAAGATATATGGAAATGAACAGTATGTTTTTAATGATATTTTTGTTAATTTTAAAGTTGATGTATTATAAAACTTGAACAAAATTAAATATATATATTTAACACTGAATTCTTTGCAGAGCAGTAATTTTATTTGTTGTTGAAGATGTTACATATAATATATGTGATCAACGTTTCCATGAATTTGAAATTAGGAAACAAAATCCAAATGTCAGAGTCATTCGAAAAAATTTAACACAATTAGCAGCTATTGCCAAATTGGATTCTAACAAAGAACTGATAGTGGACAATTATATTGTTTCTGTAGTATACTACAGATCTGGGTATGAACCTGGACAATATCATACACAAAAGGAATGGGATGTAAGATTATTAATTGAAAGATCACTAGCAATTAAATGTCCCACAATACAGTATCATTTAGCAGGAACTAAAAAAGTTCAACAGGTACTTGCAAAGCCAGGTGTAATTAGTAGATTTTTAAAAAATGAAAAAACATGTGCAGAGATCAAAGAAATATTCACTGGTAAGTGAATTATTTTACCACTAGCGTAAACATGACATTGAGATATCAACTGAAATATTATGTTATTTTGTATAGAAATGTATGCATTAGATTTTGATGAACATGGAGATGCAGCCATAGAAATGGGAATTACAGATCCACATCGTTTTGTATTAAAGCCTCAACGGGAAGGAGGTTGCAATAACAAATATGGATTAGATATAAAACATTTTCTAGAATCTGTAAAGAATAAGAAAGACAGAGTAGCTTGGATTCTTATGGATAAAATTCATCCACCAATTCATAAGAGTTATATGATTAGACCTGACAATAGTATCAATATAGAACCCCAAGAATTAGTTTCTGAACTAGGAATATTTGGTATTATAATAGCGAATGGAAATGATATATATGTTAATAAGCAAAGTGGTCATATGTTACGGACAAAGTTAGCTACTGCTAATGAGGGTGGTGTTGCAACAGGGTTGGGTGCATGTGATAGTCCATTTCTAATAGATTAGAAAAAATATTTTTAATAAAATATGGAATAATATTATACACGAAATGAAATTTTATTTTGTTATAAAGATATATTGATCAGTTTATTGAACTTTATTAGTTAAAGCCAAATTTGTTTAGTTTATATAGAATATAGATTATATTTTTTAATAAGTATTCTTATAAATTCATATGCAAAATATTGAATTATTTTTTATTTCTTTTTCATCGTTAAATGTGAAGTTAATATTTTCTTATTTTGATATATTTCATATATACTATACGTATATTTTATACTGATACTTTATATACATATATAGAGTGTATTAACTGCCAATGTATTTAAAATCCTTCATTTAATTATGTATAATAGTGCTATTACATTTTATTAAAATAAATACTTATAATAAATATTTGTAACATTACAAATATAAATAAATATGAAATATGTATTCATATAAATATAAAATTATAAATTTTTACAAAAATTATAAAAAAATTTTAAAAATTACAATAAAATGAAAAGGTATTATCTAAAAAATATTTTTAATTTATAAAATGATAACCAAATGAAATTTTGAAAAACATTTTATATATAAAAAATTTTTATTGATTTTTGAATCTTCAGTTTATCGATATTTCAAATATTGTAACTTTTATGAAATATACTTTTTTTTAAAAACATATGTACTCGGGTTTATGAGATTGTACTTTACTGAGATTATTTTTACAGCTTTACCAGATGTTATACATGCTGTGGCAAAATATGAAATAAATCATGAACCCAGAGAAATTTTCTTTTTTCGAGAAGGTACTATAGTAATGTGGAATATTTCTGAATTTGAATGTGATAATGTATTAAAATTTTTGAAAAAATACGAACAAAATCGTTATATGGAATATATTGTAAAATCTGAAAGTGAATTAATGTGTTACGGTTATGCCGATTATGGGTAAAATTCATAATTTTTACAATAACTTTAATTCTACAAACGTAGAATATATTTTTTATGCTTCGATTATTTTACAGAAAAAGAAATCACATAAAGGATGGTAACATTATTTTGGATTTAAATGCAACAAAGTTAGACAAATACACATTTTCAAATGCAATGGCACAGTCAGTCAAGTTAGGTATATGGGAAGCATCTTTAGATCATTATATAGATTCCATAGCATTTGTTACTGAAGATTTGAAAGCTGGTAAAAAGCTGAGAATGACCCAACATGAAGTATTAAAAAAACAAGGGGAATTATTTGCTTTGCGACATTCGATTAATTTAAGTTCAGATTTATTAGATACTCCAGATTTCTATTGGGAAAGAGAAAATTTAGAACATCTTTATCAAGAAACTTGTTCGTATTTTAACATTGCAAAACGCACAAGAGTAAGTTAAAAAAAAAAAAAGAGATTATTGACTTGATTATTTAATATAAATCTGAAGTAGTAGAATGTTTTAAGGAAACGTTCGATGTAAAATAAATTATTCTTTATATCCTTTAAATTTTATTTTGTAGGTAATAAACGAAAAATTAAATCATTGTGTCGAACTTGTGGGAATTTTATCAACGCATTTAAGTGATCGTCATCACATTCGTTTAGAATGGATGATTATTGTTCTTATCATGGTCGAAGTCATTTTTGAAATAATACATTACGCCGAAAGGTATCTTTCGTAATACATGTTGGGTACGATTTAAAATATAAATTAGTTGAATTAGTAATTGTTATTATTGTTTATATTGTATTTTATACTTAAATAATAATTAAATAATTATTGTAAAAAGATATAGTACAAATAAAATTTATATTTAAAATTTTACATTAAAAATTTACGTAATCATTGAATTTTGGCTGAAATTTTTTGTTATTTGAATTAGTAGAATCATTAAATTCTACTATAAATTTAATTATAAACTAAACTTTTCGACATTCATTTTGAAGATGGACGTAGATGGATGTAGAACAAGGACACGTGTGTTTATTATGATACATTATCCCTTTATTATGATACATTATCCCTGATTATATTCACTTCATATATTGACGTTTGAATATCGACCTATGAATTGTTTATTTTGCCTATTCTTAATTTTAAATTCAGATTTAAAATTATTCCTATTTAAATCTGGAATTTTTATTTTTATTGAATGTACTGAAGTTGTACTATATAAGAGATGAAAATATTTAATAATAATACATACAGCATTTGAAATATGTTTGCATTTACATTATACATTGTTTTTATCTCATATGCAAAAAAAAAATTGTTACACATAGCGTACAACATAATGAAAAAGACAATTATATATAAAATTACAATAATATGTACGTAACACGTGTGTATTTACATGCGTAGTCATGGTGGAGAATATATATATAACTTCTATATATAACTTCATGTATTTTATTAAGTGTTAAGGACATACTGCTGTATTAAACTTTCCAAAGGTTTTACCTTTTATTATCTTATTTTACAACGGCGACTAAAAATAATACATTGCTTTCTAAAAGGCAGTATTACAATCTATATATAATAACAATCGGTTCTACGGACCAATGCAATTCCTGAAAAATTGAATTAAATAGTAAGTTTTGTATACATGTGATTATATTTAATTTTTACTATTCCATATAAAATGAAATAAGTATTATTACACGGATTATTAATTGGATAACGGAATAAACGATGGAGGAGAGCGTTTCTTTCTCCCTGACGTTTTCTTTCCCAATTCGATTTTCAGCTAATTCAATAAGAACATTCCGTAGGTGAATTTCTTAGGTACATCCCTGTGAATTGCACGCATGATTCGTACCCTTCTGCGCCTGTATTGAAAGCAAAGTAGAGTTGTAGGCCAGTATTCAGCGATAACAACAGCCACTTGTTGGCTAGCTGATACCGTGACAAGTTCAACTCTGTGCAACTCGTGCGACAATAGTCTATTCTACAGAGATATTACAGACATTAAGCATTCTAAATTGTAGAGTTTACAAATCAATTCTTTACAAATCGTCCAACTGTTCTTCAGGTATGATGATGAAGGTCATTCACTTTCAAATTAAACGCAACATGTTTTCAAGCATATCTATGTACTTTTATAGTACGCATGTATATAACATCGCATGAATTCAAACATCCTTGGCAATTTAAGAAACATCAAATTTCATTTAATGCACGCGCAAAATGGTGAATTAATTAATTAAATTTAATTAATTAATTAAATTCATTCACAATATTGGACGGTCATGTCCATGTTTGAGATTACATTTGGTCTTCTTTTCTTTCTATATGCTTTTAAAATTGTGTAGCCTCTGAATGCATTTAAATCGTGAGGAACTGAACGTAACTGTTATTTTTTATTTTAATTCTAATAATTTAAAATATTTATACTTCCTCTATAGATTTAAATTTATGATAAATTGAATTGAAACTCGATTTTAATTCTAATCGAGTTGTCTAAATGAATGAAATTTTCCATCATTGAATAATATTCGAATATAATATTAATTGAAATCGTAATGCAGCTTATTATTATTAATGTTAAATATTCATGCTGTTTCTGCTGTTCACGTATGGGAAAATAGTGGAATCGTTATTAATCCAGTTTTATATATATATATATATATATATATATATATATATGTTTATATGAGTCACGAA
>NIPQ01093011.1:0-10039 GCA_002806875.1 Lepidotrigona ventralis hoosana
TTTCATACAATCTTAGAATAACAAAGATACTTGATAGAAATGGACTGAATAATCTTTATACATGAAAGATTAAAGATTTCGATCAATATTAAATAACATTCGACATTTATTTCTTTTACTGAGTAAAAGAGTAACATTTCTACAGATGGTAATTTTATATTGGAATGTAGGACCGAAAAATATAAAGTGTCATACAATCATATTCTTTTTTCTATGTTAATANCATACAATCATATTCTTTTTTCTATGTTAATACTGAATAATATATTACACTTTACACAATCACTTCTTACAAGTGATTATTCGTACGAAACACAAAACATTGTTAGAATTATATTTTAACGACATAGAATTAATGTTAAATTGTACAACAGTTTCTGACCCTTCAGGTATAAGTTCTATAATACATATTTGTCATTATTGTCCAGTTAATTTATCAAAACATACTAATTTATAATTTTACTTAAAATTTGAACAGAAATATTTTAACTTTGTTAATTTATTTTTGAAATTTCGATAAATGTTTAACCTTTTTCAATTCATAAAAAATAGGTCAGAGATTTTCCTATCTTTTTCATTTACAATTTTTTCTATAGGGTTAAAAAAAAAAAGATGTTTAAACGTAAGAGAAATTAATGACGTGAATCTCTGGGATAAAATTCGGCGAGAATGTTAGTAGGAATTCGTTTGAGCATCTCCTTAGGGAAGATACGTAACAATTGCCAACCAATATCCAGTGATTCAAAAACTGTACGATTTTCGTAGCTTCCTTGAGAAATGAAATTTTTCTCGAACTTCGAAAGGAATTCTAGATAGAGCAAGTCATCTGGCGTCAAAGCCTCTTCACCAACAACAGCTTTCATAGCTTGTACGTCTTTTCCAATAGCGTAGCATGCATACTGTCAAATCAAATTGTTATCATTATTTTCTAAGATTAATCTACAATTAATCTAGGGTATAAAACTTACCAACTGATTAGACACATCAGAATGATCTTTTCGCGTAAAGCCTTCACCGATAGCGGACTTCATGAGACGAGACAATGAAGGAAGTACATTAACAGGTGGATAAATTTGCCTATTATGAAGTTGACGATCAACATAAATTTGTCCTTCAGTAATATACCCAGTTAAATCAGGAATAGGATGGGTAATATCATCGTTCGGCATAGTTAAGATTGGAATTTGAGTAATGGAACCATTACGGCCTTCTACTCGACCAGCTCGTTCGTATATAGTTGCCAAGTCGGTGTACATATAACCAGGGAAACCACGTCGTCCCGGGACTTCTTCACGAGCAGCTGATACTTCTCGAAGAGCCTCGGCATAAGAAGACATGTCAGTAAGTATGACTAAAACGTGTTTTTCACATTGATAAGCCAAAAATTCGGCTGCTGTCAATGCCAGACGTGGAGTGATAATTCTTTCAATAGTAGGATCATTGGCCAAATTCAGAAACAGACACACATTCTCCATCGAACCATTTTCCTCAAAATCTTGTTTAAAGAAACGGGCAGTTTCCATGTTCACACCCATAGCGGCAAATACAATAGCAAAGTTATCTTCGTGGGAATCCAAGACTGACTTTCCAGGCAATTTTACAAGACCAGCTTGACGACAAATTTGTGCAGCGATCTGTATAAAGTACAGTTACATCTATTATAATAACTGTACATAATAATAATTAAATTCTATTGTCTTGATTTAAATACCTCATTGTGTGGTAAACCTGCAGCAGAGAAAATAGGAATTTTCTGTCCACGAGCGATAGAATTCATAACATCGATGGCAGAAATGCCAGTTTGAATCATTTCTTTAGGATAGATACGCGACCATGGATTTATCGGTTGACCTTCAATATCTAAGAAATCCTCCGCAAGAATAGGAGGACCTTTGTCAATCGGTTTTCCAGATCCATTGAAAACACGACCCAACATATCTTCGGACACAGGGGTCCGAAGAGTGTCACCAGTGAACTCGCAATGAGTATTTTTCGCATCAATGCCAGAGGTGCCTTCGAACACCTGAACAACAGCTTTAGAACCAGATACTTCAAGCACCTGACCAGATCTTATAGATCCGTCGGCGAGTTTCAATTGAACAATTTCTGCATACTTTGGAAATTTAACTTCGTCCAATATCACTAATGGTCCGTTCACACCTGATACAGTTTTGTACGCTATAAAAACGAAGAAGAAAGATATATGCAATGGAAATTTTAACGAATAAAGTGAAATTCTATCTACTTCATATCTGCTTCATATAAACCTGATATACATGTTATACAAATTTTTCTATAAACTGTATTGTTGTATCAATGCTTGTATATATAGTCACATGATAGGTATATCTTGATACGTGTGAAGAAACAATTTCAATTTTTAATTAATCAACCAGAGTTAAATTGCATGATCATTTATGATATTCTTACATGTTCGAATCATGCTTTCTCGTTTATCGTAATGAAAAAGCGAACATATTTAGAATCAGCTGACCAGCAGGCAAATCGATCCGTTGCTACGCCCAGTTTACCTCTAGCACTTCACACCCTCGCGAAATTTTCTATTTCTGGACTTTGGTTAAAATAAGTGTGGTTACTTACTAAGCCGTGGTTGTGATATGAAATCTCTTGCAACAGCCAAAACATGCTCCTTGGTAGCCTGACGTTCCCCGATACTTTTCGGATACATTTTCGACAGAGTGGCTTTCCGTGGTCTCTTACGTCGACTAACCAGCAAAAGGTACTGCTGCTACTATTTCGATAAAGAAGGATGGACTAAGGTATCATCAAGGGTGGGGAGGGGGGAGGATAACTTTAAAAATCCAATTTAAACGAACGAAATCATTGCCAACACCTTCCCTGAAATCAATTCGTAACGTATCGGCGGAAATAAAGAATGAACTTTTTTGTTGAACAATGACGACTTTTAAATTAAACGAATCTTCCGATTATTATGTGAATTTTACTTCGATAAATTGATGGATCTAACAAGCAGCGAGTATCTGACAGAGATAGATACAACGGCACGTGCAATCACGTGGCTTGTACTAAGTAATTCGTTTGATGTTTATTAACAGCAAAATTTGTCGTGAAATTGTCTGTTACAATTAAATGTATCGTTAAAAAAAAAGAAAAAATTAAATGCAATTCGAAGGGAGAGATGACAACCTATTATTATAAATATTATTATACATTATTTGTGTCATTTGTCGCACGTAATAGCGGTTCATTCAATTACAAATCCTTGCCAATTACAATCTTTAATATATATGAAGTTACATCTTTAAAAAAAAAAAAAAAATGGTATTAAAGAGACAAGGAGATTTCACATTTCTTACATCTTCTATTTCTCGAACGAACGAGATTTTGACAAATAAAGTCAAATGCCGTGTCAGTATGAAATTTGCAAGACTTGTCCGACAGAGAAACACGAGTTATTGAATTATTGAGTTTAAAGTTTTGTAATATATTTCCTTCGTGTATAAAGTTATAGTGTTTACAATGGAATATTAGAAGTAACAATATTGGAATAGAGTTATTAGAATAAGAGAGTATTAAATTGTCAGAAATATCAAATTATTCGAATAAACAGAATGGAAATTATAATCATATTATTAGAATAGTAATATATATTATTAAAAACAGATGTCAGAATAGTAATATATATTGTCAGAATAGTAATATATATATAGCGACAGCTACACCAGCGACATCTGTTGCCCGACAATATCATAGAGTTCATTTTGGATGAACTTTTGGCGCCAACTTTGTCGCGCTTTTAAATGAGAAAATTAATGAAAAGCGATGTTGTTAGGTAGTTGTCTAAGTGATAAAACAAGTTCGCGAACATATATATAAGTATTTTGGATGAACTTTTGGCGCCAACTTTGTCGCGCTTTTAAATGAGAAAATTAATGAAAAGCGATGTTGTTAGGTAGTTGTCTAAGTGATAAAACAAGTTCGCGAACATATATATAAGAGTTGTTGGACAGAAGAAATACATTAGAATCAGAAATACATTAGAATTAGAATTAGAAAAGAATTAGAATTATATTACATTACATCGGAATTATAATTAAAACTAGTATTTAAAAGTTTATAAATTTTATTGTTAATAGTATTAAATAATTTTTGTTAAATAAAATATTAATAATAACAAATCACATAGTTAATTTTGTAGTACGATGAATCGTTAGTTTATCGACCATCGTACCTACAATATTGTAGCGACAGCTACACCAGCGACATCTGTTTCCCGACAATATCGTAGAGTTCATTTTGGATGAACTTTTGGCGCCAACTTTGTCGCGCTTTTAAATGAGAAAATTAATGAAAAGCGATGTTGTTAGGTAGTTGTCTAAGTGATAAAACAAGTTCGCGAACATATATATAAGAGTTGTTGGACAGAAGAAATACATTAGAATCAGAAATACATTAGAATTAGAATTAGAAAAGAATTAGAATTATATTACATTACATCGGAATTATAATTAAAACTAGTATTTAAAAGTTTATAAATTTTATTGTTAATAGTATTAAATAATTTTTGTTAAATAAAATATTAATAATAACAAATCGCATAGTTAATTTTGTAGTACGGTGAATCGTTAGTTTACCGACCATCGTTAGTTTACCGACCATCGTACCTACAATATTATTAGACAGAAGAATGTCAGAAAATCTGTGTAGTTTTAGCCTTGACCCAATTCGCTGTTACAAGAGCCGCTTCTTTAGTTACGGACCTGATAACAATAATTTCGCGCCGAGAAAGCACGAGTGTGCTGCACTCAGCCACTCGGTGGCGGTTGGTTCGAGGATTTATGTGTGAACGTAGGACGGTTGATCCGTTTGAGTTAGCAGTGTTCTAAGATTTCTTACCGTTATTTCTTAAACACTCGAATTTTCTACATCGTGTAATTAGTCTGTAAAGTAAGTTTTTACCATCGTTCCACCCGAAACTGTGTTCTTGTGTTTTCTCTATATATCATATATCGAACCATGGCGGCTCTTAAGCGGATGGTCAATCTGTCGAAAACTCTTAAAACGATGACAACCACTCGTTTGTGTTGTTTTCAAACATCAAGGAAAACCTATTTCACATACGTGAACGAACCTTCTATGCCAATATTGAACAAGGAACCGTGCTGGCTCAAAACTGCCGATGAAGCGATCGAGAAAGCCGAATTAGACTCTGGTAATTATTTTCACTTGCATTATTGATATTTTACATACTTTGTTTCATCATTGAACTCGCTTTCAAAGGTCATACTTCGTCTAATAAAAGAATCGCATTTTTCGAAAACTAACCTCAAAATATTCCAAGAACAAACGCAGATGTCAATGATTTTTTTTTTATTACGTTTTAAAAAAAGAATTATTCGTTTCGTAAAGGAATGTGATTGTAAATGTTCCGTAAAATTTTCGATACTAATCCTAATCTTATCTTTATCTTATTTAGGCGAGTAATCTCGTATCGAATCATAAATTTTCTTTATCCTTTGGTATTCTCGGCATTACTAACGACTTCGCAGTCGTTCATTTCATCGAGTTGTATGATAAAAATTGATGAGGTTGATTGAAAAAAAAAATAGTGAGACATTTAAGTAATAAATCAACTTTGATCTACCACTCTTATTGGTTATCATATCCGTGTTTGTAAGTAAAGTATCAAAAGTGGGTGAATGATGCTAAATTATCAATAGGTCTAGGTTTAGGTTAGGTTNAAAAATAGTGAGACATTTAAGTAATAAATCAACTTTGATCTACCACTCTTATTGGTTATCATATCCGTGTTTGTAAGTAAAGTATCAAAAGTGGGTGAATGATGCTAAATTATCAATAGGTCTAGGTTGTAAATATTTTTCAATTTTCTCCTTTTTTTAAGAACTTATTTGTGCTCAAATTATTCTGTCTTGTATAAGACAGATATATATTAATATTAATATATTAATATTAATATTAATATTACATTTACGGTGACGCTTTGTTTCAAAGGTCACGTAAGCAGATTGAACTGACGTATTTGATAGCCATAGGCTTCATATATATGTATAAAGAGGAAAGATAAAGTTGATACTAGACATATTAATCAAACAAGTTTTCAAGGATTTCATTGATTCACTGATTGTAACTGGACGCTACTAGATATCAGAACCACTATTATATTATTATTATATTATTATTAAAATTATAGAAAGATGGAAAATGAGAAATACGATCTTCGTACTAACGCATATATATGTATAATATGTCGTGCATGGATTGCGGATGTTGCGGAATTAAGATATACGAAATAAAATTAAAATTATATTGAAATATCTCGGTGATCTTGAAAATTTAAAAAAAGAAAGATTTATTTTGTATTTTTTAGCAAAATATTAAAAATATTAAAAAATCCAGAATAAAGGACATAAATTTTATATTTTTATATGGTATAATTACAGAAATCTGACATTATGCAAGTAAAATGTGGAATTTCATTTAAAGAATTCATTAGAAAATTAAGATACGTGCAAATATTTTTTATAGCCCTTGTGGTATATTTTTATAGCCAAGATGATGAAAAAAAGAATCTAAGATTTTACAATAAGTTTATTACGTATGTTTCTTGTATTATATTCTGCCATATAAATGGCACACATTGGTATTATATTCTGCCATATAAACACACACACACACACATACACAAAATTTGTTAATATTAATAGTTAATAATCTTGCTTACAAAATTACGCTCATCAAATATAGAACATCGTATAAAATAATGTGACCTCAACTCCTCGTGTAAATATGCGGTTTAATCGGCGAATGTTATTGGTTTTGATGAACCGCATAATCACGTAATTTTTTTTATCTACGAATTTCCTCTTTAAAAACGTTTGTCGCGTACAAATTACGAAGGATAAAGATATTTGTACTGTGTCAAAATTTTCAAAAGTCAAAATTTTATTGCTATCAAAAAATGAATAATTTCCTATTTGTATCCCGGAAGTTGTTACATAATCAATGTATGCCCATAACAAGGCCATTTAGTGTTAAATTTATACAAGTTACGACGATGATAAATTTTTATTTGGATAATCGCTATCGCTTAAAAATCCAGCAAATAAAAATTTAGAAAAGAGTATATAGAAAATATATAAAAAATAAATAAAAAAATATATATATATACATTCATTAAAAATAAATAAGAATATATATATATATATATATATAAAATCACGTAATTTAGTTAGATATGATTTAAATTTTTTTAATATTTATATGACTTAAATCCTTTTTTTTCTCGAAACAAAGAAACATTAAGATTAAAGTTATAATTCCATGAAAAGTATTCACCTTACTATGACCTTTGAAGTACTGCAATTAATATTATTTATATCTGTAGATGTTCATAATACATGATACCACTGAAAGCATAATTGTATAACAAAGAACAATATTTTATGTACATTGTATGCATATCCTTAGTATGAGATATATTCCTGGTAGCAACTGAATTAAAAGTGTTTATTATGTCCAAGGTCATACATCTTTGTTTTTTTCAGATCAGCTTGTATTCATCCAAGGTGCAGCAGCTACTCCTACTGAGTTGTTAAGAGCGATGACAGAATATGGTGTCCGATGCGACGTGAGAAATGTAAAATTGTTTCACATGCATCTTGAAGGTGATGCGCCGTTTGCGAAACCAGAAAATGCAAGTAAGTTGATATTGAGATCTCTTAATTGTTTTTTGAACCAGTACGGTAAATTTGATTATACAGTTGTTCTAAGGAGTTTAAAACGTGACGCAATTCTTTCTTTTAAAGAATGCATTACTATGTGCATAAATATTTGAACGCTGGTACAATTTGATCAAAGTTAGTGATCTCTGTTATATTTTCAAAGTTAGTGAAAGGAAATTGATTGAAACAAGGAATTAGTAAAATTCTGCACTAGTCAAGTCATAATATCATATTTATGTGTAATAAATAATTGACAGTGTATAAAATTAAAATAGATTATTGCAGAATTAATTGCAGAATGAAATAAATAATTGTAGTAATTTAGAAGTGTCCAAATACTTCTACATGTTAATATTTGTTTCTTAAAATAGCTCGATTTTCTAAATATAATGTCAATTATCTTGAATAAACTTTACAAAAAAATTCACATATAAAAATGTTCTATTATATATTGTAGCTTTTTGTGTGCAGAACATTTCAGATCCATTAGCTTCTTCATTGGAGGCAACGTGAGACCAGCTGTTCAGGCGGGGCACGCTGACTGCATTCCAATTTTCTTGCATGAAATTCCACGAGTATTTAATGAAGGATATGTTAAGCCAGACATCGCACTTATCCATGTTAGTCCACCTGATGACAAAGGATACTGTTCACTTGGTACTAGTGTAGATTGTGTACGAGCTGCCCTGAGCAATTCTAAATACATCGTAGGTAAATTTTCAAATTTTCTCGAATTCATTCGACATACCAGAATTATTTGCTGATTAACTCTTTTCTTTGTTGTTTACAGCTTTAGTAAACAAGTGTATGCCAAGAACATTCGGTGACGCTTTAATTCATGTTAGTCACTTGGATTTCGCTGTGGAACATCACAAACCACTTTCAGTGCATCCTGTAAAAGCACCGTCAAAAGAGGAACAACAAATCGGTAAATACATCGCCGAAAATTTAGTAGTAGACGGAGCCACATTGCAAATGGGCATCGGAAGTATACCGGATGCAGTATTGTCACTTTTGAAGAATCACCAAAATCTTGGAATTCATAGTGAAATGTTCAGTGACGGTGTAGTAGAATTAGTCGAGAAGGGATGTATAACGAATAACCGTAAGACAATGCACAGAGGCAGAATTGTCGGTTCGTTCTGTGTTGGATCAGACAAGTTATATAATTTTATGCACAATAATCCTTTTANNNNTTTTTTTTTTTTTTTTTTTTTTTTTTTTTTTTTGGAGGGGGGAGTGGTAACTAAACTTGTATAAAGTTATTACTTGATGAATTTTGTAGAAATGTTGGTGGTAGACTACGTGAATGATCCAAAGATAATAGCCAAACAACCAAATATGACGGCTATTAATTCGTGTATAGAAGTCGATGTCACTGGCCAGATTTGCTCTGATAGTATCGGAACTAGAATGTATTCTGGATTTGGGGGGCAACTAGATTTCATTACGGGTGCCGCTCTTAGTGATGACCGTCAAGGAAGACCTATCATTGCATTGCAGTCTGTTACCTCGAAGGGTGAAAGCAAAATTCAGCCTGTTTTAAAGACAGGTATGTAATTACTATTTTAATAACAATTTTAATTCAGACTAAGACCTGCCATTCGTTTTAAGGTGCTGGTGTCGTTACAAATAGAGCGATTGTACGATACGTTGTCACGGAATATGGTATTGCCAGTTTATTCGGCAAAAGTCTTCAACAGCGTTCGTATGAACTAATTCAAATTGCACATCCCGATCATAGAGAAGCGCTAGAAAAAGCAACATTTGAACGTTTAAAAGTGATGCCAGCGCCATAAGCGCACTATTCATCTAGTTGAAAACAATATTCGATGGCCTTTTTTAAAAATAACATTTCATGATAGTTGTTTCTCACAAACATAAACATTTCTATGCGACGAGGAAAACTATTATAAATTATTTCGCGATTTTTTAATATTTTATGCCTTTTTATTGAAAATACTAATATAATGAAAAAAAAAGTATCGGGAATACAATTTTTTTAATGTATTCACATCATAGTGAATTCCATTTTGAATAAGTACATAACAAGTACTTCTGTTCTAGGCGAATTTCATTCGATTCCGAAATAAAGATGTGAAAACTTTCATTTTAAACAGGTATTTAATATTAAAGTCACAATCGAAACATGCTTGATGATGAACCAAAATAGCGTATAACGAATAATTTTTACACGAAATTTTTTGAACGTTCCTGTGTAAAATAACATTATTGTAACTATTCAGACTACGTTTAAAACAATAAATTAAAAACAAAATACAAATAGAATGTATATCGCTCTGTTATAATCATTT
>NIPQ01093012.1:0-13798 GCA_002806875.1 Lepidotrigona ventralis hoosana
TTTACGTTTTTTTTTTTTTTTTTTTCTACAAGTGAAATTTCATAAGACGTTTGTGCCCTCGCAGAGAGAAAAAAGAAGGAAACAAGATGTATACTCGCTCCTCGGTTGCTATACTATCGGAATCGTCGAGTGGAATCGATCCATTCTAAAGAGATTCTTCTGTAAATTCACGAGATAATAAAGAAGATCCATACTTGTTCGAAGAGAAAAAGAGATGGAACAAGACGTACTATATTTCCTTTCCAATTGAAGTGTTCATAACAAAAACTCTTATTTATGTTTGTCTGTCTCCCGGAAAGCAAAAGAGAGTACTCTGGAATTTTTTATTTCTGCAAAATGCGTTCCAATTTTTTTTTTTTTTTAACAAAAGATTCATCGCAATTTCTATTCTATTTCTATTAATGAGTTTTATCAAAGCATACGAATCAATATTTTTTATAGTATTTTTCAAAAGCTCAACAATAATTTATTTACTGTGTATGCTATTAATTATTAATTATTTTTGAAATTTCACTGTGTAAATATCATTGTATTCGACACAATTACTATTTAAATATCACCATTTTTCTATTTAAAAGATCTTTCATAATTCTAATAATACTACAAAAAAGAAAAAAAAGAAAAAAGAAACAGGTCGTGTGAAGCAATAGATAGTTTTGCAAAATTTGCTAATTAGAAACGCAAGTTTTATCACTGCGCATCGGCTTTCGCAAATTGATGTAGAAACGGATTACACGGTATTACATCACGAATACAATCATTGCCGTAATTTTGCAATTAAAACGCATTTTCCGCAAAGAATAAACAACAGACCGCTTGTCCGAGATGTATACTTTCGAACGGTAGTGTACATAATTAATTAAACCACGGGCCCCTCTCATTGAAGAAGTTTTTATAAAACGGGCTAATTTCCATTCACACCATGTGTCTGGCTTCCGGCTAGTGGAACGCGTTATTATTTTGCGTTACGAGGCTCTCGATTGTGTCGGGGCGTCGAAATCATCGGGAGGGCGAAATTGCTTCATTCTCTAAAGGGGATTCCCGGGATGCGTAAATTGACGACGTAGCTAGAGGAGATCGTTTGGATTATCCCCCGACACCTTCAAATATAACGAATCAATTTATGGACCGTGGACTGGCAAATGCCAGTCGGTCACCGATCGGCTGTCCGTCGCATGAATTATTGATACCACCATGTGCATCGGTAATGCGCGTTTCATCGAGCCCCCTCTGTCCCGTGTGCAAGCGTTACACGCCTCGCGGATGCCTATTGGATACGCGAGCAGTTCCGAATTTCCGTCGAATTTTCGTTAGTAACGAGGCCTAGCTAGCAGCCTGGGCCTTGGGAGCAGGGCGTGTTCGCGTTGTCCAAAGGCAATGCCCTCGGAGGAATTCCGGCGTCTGCGCCCCGAAACAAGAACTTCACGCATACCCGTTTATTTTGGAGAATCCCCGTGGATCGGAGAGGCGGCCGGAAATACCTTTACACATACCCCGTCAGACCAGCGTGCAACGGACTACCGCATATCTGAGGTTGTCTCTCGCGTACCTGGCTGCATTTACGTGCACACGCTTGTCACATATTTTCCTCGATTTGACCCGTTTCCCTCCCGATTAACGATGGCTTTCCGCGGGATCCGCCATTACACGCGAATATTTCGTCGGGAAAATTCGAGACGTATCGGGAACCGATTGCCACGCAGCAACATGCCGCCGCAACATGTTCCTTGTTTTCCCCGTTCGCGGTCCCTTTATATATTCGCGGCCGGAACTCTCGTCAACTATTTCTCCGCCCCTTATTGCCGAGTATTTGCTTTTCAGCTATCGTTTTAGCCACCGCCTGACGAAAAATCATCGGCTCGTGTTCAGGTTCGATGAAATGAAGGTTTTCTTGGCACTCATTGCCAGTACAGCTCGAGAAGAGAAACAACGTGCTACAGATGATATTTTGCGACTCGTTTCACTCGGTGCAACCGAGACACGTGTCTTCAAATAAAAACATCCAATCTCTGGTGTGTCAATTTAGAAGGAAATTACTTTCCGAATGAACCACGGAGAATTGAAGAGGTCAAGTAAACCTGCGGAAAGTCGCCGCTTTATTCTTCCCCGCAACGCGTGGAATGGATCTCCAGAATTCTCGCTCAAACAAATCTCAGTCGATATCCAGCCTCTCGACGCGTTCTGGTCGTTTGCTCAACAAGTTACAACAGTGCATTTCGATTCGTATCGTTTCGTATCGTTTCGTTTCGTTTCGGTCTTTGCTTTGCCACTGGCACGGCAAAGCAGATTAATTAATGCGCGTTTTTTTCTTTTTTTGCGCTCTTGATAATTCAATAAAACGTCCCCTTTTTTCGTCGTTCTCTTTCTTTCCCGCCCCTTTTGTTGCGCCGGGTGAGATCGCCGACCGGATGCTCCTGACAGCGGTTAATCCGTGCAAATTGCTATCGCATATCGCTTCATTATCCCGCTTCTCGAGCACGGCGGAGCTCCGTAAATTTCACGTTGCACCAATGTCCTGGGTGTCACAATGTGGTCTCTACATCTCTCTTTCGTCAAAGGCGCATCGAACTGGCGCGTGAAAACTGTATTCTGCCCGTCTCGCAAGACCGTCTGAATCGATCAGTTTTCATTTGTCAATGCTTCGCTCACAGCGAATAATTCCTTGATCGTTTAAACGAGCCATCGCCCACCTTGTCCGTGGATCGATTCTCAGAGATTTTATTTATATCAGTGCCGTTTTCACGACGATTATGCGTCCGTCGATAACGATAGCCGTTCGTACGGCTGACTCGTTAACGTCTTTGCCTTTTAGCGGAGGGCACTGAAAATCCTCTCACCGTGTCATTAAACGTAATAAGTTCGAGCTCGTCAACGGTTGGAAGGGCGCAGAGGCGCGAGGAACCGGGCAAAAATACGGCGAAGAAAGGGAGGCAGAAACTGCTGTGTCCGATATATCCGCATCGGATAAGGTTTCGTTTCTATTGTACAATTTCAACAGAGACAGAGAAAGCATGCGGGAGGGAAGAGAAGAAAAGAGAAACGAAGAAAAGCACACGGAAAGCACGAGAAAAGGACGAGAGAGAACGACGAGAGTAACGCGCCCACTCTCTCTTTTTTTCATCCCCCTCCCTACCCGGGATCCCTTTGCTGCTTCTGCACTCTGTTCAGCACCCTCTGACGAGTCAACCTCGCACCGCTAGTGTCAGTATCGACTGGGATACCTAGTGGAGAGAACAGCAACGAGGAAGGACAGAGGGTAGGCGAGATGCTGAACACATACAAGTGGAACGAAAAGCACGGAGTAGATAGGGGTGGGAGCGAAAGAGAGAGAGAGAGAGAGAGACAGAGGCAGGGCGGTTCGTCGATGTTCGGCAAGGGTCGTGCCACAGTGCCGTGGCTTCGAACGCACCTATTTCGAGAAAATTCTTCAGAGAGAAAATCCCTTTTCCCACGCTTTCAGGACCCGAAGATTTATACAGATGAAACAAGATGCAAGAGTCTTCGCTCGCGGCCCTTTCGGCCTCTTATTTCGCGTCAACTGCGTCCATTTGCGTAATAACAGCGCTACGGACTACGACCCAGCTGTCGGTCCTACGGTTCTCTCCGTTAAGGGAGAGCTTAAGAGAACGCTAGCCGTTCAATTGGAATTCGATTCTGTTAAAACCCCCCTCGTCGATCGGACGGAGTTTTCGATTCGCAAGGAATCTCGAGTCGAGGCGAGAGGCGATCGCGAAGGGGGCCAAAGAACGGACGAGCTGAGGAAATAGCTGAGGAATCTGCTCCGCGCGTCGCCGCCTCGAGGTTTCCACATGGTCTCACGGTTCTTTCGGGGGTCGACTCGTGCAAGCTCGGTGTACCTCGGTGCTTTTCGTAGCCGGTCCTGTCGGTGCTGCCACATGGCCGCGCGTCGTGTTTTGCGGGCTTCGCAGGCTTTCAGGGGCGGCACCTGGTTGGTGGGGGATCACGGTCGTTGTACATGATCGCGCGAGAGAGGGCGAGAAAGCGAACGCGGGTGAGCGAGCGAGAGAGAGAGAGAGAGTGCGAGAGAGGGTTGCGAGGGCAGCGATGGTGGTTGCGCGCAGGGGTGGCGGCGGCTCTCGGGTACGTTCGGTCGACTTCGCAAGTCATCGCCAGCGTCTCGCGTCGGGGCTTCCACATGGGTTGGTATTGGCTCCCGGGGTGCAGGGTGGCTTGTGCGGCGGGGCTCTAACCGGAGAGAGATTCTAAGCGTCGAGTATAGCGAGCGAGGCGGCGAACGAGCGAAAGAGAAGAAGCGGCGGCCACTCGGTGTGGGAGGGAGAGAAACTGAGCGAAGAGGGTCGAACGCGCGAATGAGAGAGAGCGAGAGGGAAAGATACCGCTCGCCACAACACCCCCTCCCGTCCCACTCCTCCACCTCCTCCTCTTCTTCTCTCCACCCTCGGAACGGGCAGAGCGTCAGTGCTAAGGTGGGTTGCTCGGTCGGAACATTGCCAGAGAGAGAGAGACACGTCCTGGGAGTGCCTGCTGCACCGACACGACTCCCTGGTGCAGGACCCGCAGCAGCGGTGCAAGGATCGAGAGAACGCGCGCACCGAGTGACGAGTGAGTGAAGTGACTGATTCCGCTGTGTGACTGATCGACACGCGCCTAACCGCGTACACGCGCGTAAGCACGCACGCGAGCAAGATTGAGAGGAAGTCGGAGGGGAACAAACACACACGTACACACACGCACGCACACACACGCACGCACGCACGCACACACACGCATAGCACACATACACATACACACACACACAGAAAGGGAGGGTTACGTACGGTAACGGGAGCAAGAACGGAAACGGGAACGGGAACGGGAACACGGGGAGCCAGCTGCCAGCATTCGTGTTCGTGGAAACGGAAGGAACGGAGCTGCAGCGCAGCTTCGCGGTGAGGAGACGCTGGATTTCGGTGGCTGAACTGCTGCTGCTGTTGTTGTTGTTGTTGTTGTTGTTGTTGTTGCTACTGTGGTTGGTAGTGGATCGCGAGTGGCACACGGTCGGTTTTTTTCGAGGAACGAGGAGCAGCATAGTGTCTCGAGAGGGAAGCACGACGAAAGCGAGAATCATGAGAGAGTCGGAGCTGTGTTGGAGGCTGGTCGAAACGATCGACACTGCTGAAACAGCAGCGTTTCGTTTGGTTGGCTAGACGCGCGGTGCACGTATGTACGTATATATCGCGGAGAAGCGGACAGAAAAGCTGGAAGAGAGGGAGAGGAAGGAGGTAGAGAAAGGTGTGTCGAGGAGACGAAAGTCGGTAGGAGGTCAGCAGCGTGGCTTCAGGGTGGCGGTGGCCGATAGTGGTGATGGTAGTGGTGGTGGTAGTGGTGTAGTGGTGGGTGCTCCGAGCGGTGAATGATCGTCGTCAGCCTCGTGGAAGAGGCGGCCGCCGCTTATGCGGGCTGCCGCGCGTGCCGCATCATCGCCAGCGAATGATCCGAGTCCGCGGGCGACGATAGAGAGTTGGTCAGACAGAAAGAAGAGAGGAAAGAGGAAAAGGAGGAAAGAGGAGCAGAAGAAGAAGAAGGAAGAGGAGGAAGAGGAGGAGACGAAGGGTGTCGCGATCGCGGTGAATCGCGGCGATAGCTCGGTGGATCCTCTAGCCGAGATCGTGGTTGTCGCATCGCATCGCAAAGTGGAAGCTCGCGTCGACGGGATACGAGGAGAAGGAGGCAAAGCAGCAGCAGAAGGAGGAGGAGGAGGAGGAGGAGGAGAAGGAGGAGAAGGCAAAAGTCCGCAGTCGTCGAACTGGCGGCTGGCAGGAGCCGCTAGATCCCGCCGGTTATGGCAAGTCGGATCGTGCTGTCGGATTTCTGCCAGAGAACCATGACGAACGCGTCGTCGTCCAAGAGAACGAACAGGTTGCGAACGAACGGCTCGAGCGTGATCAGCGGCACGACGACGGTCTCGACGAGGTGCAGCAGTACGCTTACGAGTACGAGTACGAGCAAGAAGACGACGAGGAAGAACGTGGCAGCAGTATCGCCGAGGAAAACAATGACGAGCTTGATGCCTAGGAAAGAAAAGTTTCTTGTTACTGGCAGCTTTTCGGAGTCGACGACGACAAGCGTGATGACGACGACGACAACGATGATGATGATGATGATGATGATGATAATGATGATGATGTCCCGTATGTTGATGCTGGCAGTAGTTGTAGTAGACGACGGTGCCGCGGTAGCTGGCTCGTACGGTCTCGGGCCATCGAAGGCCTGGTAGCGCGTAGGTAACGCGTGTCGTACGGTGTTGCTGTCTCGTTTCTCCTTAGTATCAGTGCTGTTGTTGTTGTGCCGTCCGGATCTCTTCTCGGGGCTATCATCGTCTGTCTTATTTATCGGTGGTGCTGCGTGGTCCTCTGGTGCTGGGTGTTGGTGTGTTGGTGCGCCGTCTAGCGATCCCTCGTGTGACGGGTTAGGAGGTCCGCCAGTGCCGGCCGGCCGGCTCCTCGTTTCGGTAGCCGCGTACCCGCAGTGCGGTCGACTCTCGGCTAGCTACGAGGCTAGCCGGTGTTCGCACGCGTTTCGGTGACGGTTCACCCCCGGTGACTGGCCACGACCACGACCACGACCACGACCACGACCACGACCACGATCACGATCACGACCACGACTACGATCACGACCACGACCACGACCACGACTACGACGACGATCGCGATTGCGACCGCGACGACGGTTACGTCTCCGGTTTGACGCGCGACGCGGTTTTACAACGACGACTATCTACGACGCGACGACGGTCACGGAGGTGGCGGCGGCGGCGGCGGCGGCAGCGACGGCACCGGCACCGGCAACACCAGCCACTACGACCACGACGTCGAGTACGTGGGGGATATGTACGGGTGCGCCACGTCCACGCGACGAGGACTGGGGACTGCTGCGGGTAAATCGGCACGGCGCGCCAAGTCCTCGTGCTTCCTACACAGCAAGCCCGGAATACGGTAGCTCGTCCTTCACCGTTACTCCTCATCGACGCCCGCGGGCAATGTGCCCACCCGCCGGCAGAGCAACGTGAGTCCACCTTTATCTTACTTTTCTTTCTTCTGGACGAGAGACAACTAATTCCACTCTCGCGCCGCCTCACATTGCCCTCGTCTCGTTAGCCCTCGCGTGTCTAACCGACTCTCTACACGTTGTTGCCTCGTTCCTCTCAATCGTTTTAATCATCTTTCGAAAAATTTTCGTTTCTTGGATTGAAATTTATTGCGTGTTACAGCTACGTTCTCAACATAGAACGCGTAGAACAGGGAACGATCTACTTTCCCTCGGTCAAGTGCACGAGTTGCAATTTCTCTTTTTGTTTCCTTACGTTCACAAATAGAAATGTGCGAATCGTTCTCGTTCGTTTACGTGTCGAACACACGTTAGAAGCGAGACAGTTGCCTTCAATGTACCGATAGTGAAACGCCAGGAGCGCTTTCATTTACATAAACAAATAAAAGTCGCGACGACCGGGAATTTCGGGACAATCCTACGATCGAGAGGTGTTCGAAATGCACGTGTGAATTAATTTAATTAGTTCGTCGATGCGAATAATTTTAAGGGCGTTGTCGTTGTCACGTGTCCGCCCTCCTGAATAAAACAAAAGCGTATAATTAAATTCCCTTTTTTCTCTTCCCTCTCCCTCTCTCTCTCTCTCTCTCTCTCTCTCTCTTTCGATTTCAATAGGGTGGAACTTTAAAACGTAACCTTTCCCGTTTGACAGACAAATAATTCTGCATTCTTCTTCCCTCTTTCGAGGTTCTGCCTCACAGAGTGCTCCCGTTACCGATTCGCTCGTGCAATCGCTTTTGTAATACGAATCTTAAAATCCAACTGAACTTTGCGCTCCGTTCAAAGTAACATTCTTTCTTCTCTCGTTTCCGAAGGAAACATTGAAATTGACGAATTCGCTTCTCCCACCCTTCGAAAGCTGTTACCCGATTGTTTGGTTGAGAAGTTTCTCAAATTTCTCGTTCCTTTTCGTTCTTTTAATCTTTCTAAAAGAATATTACTATTACGCGCGGTGACTCGAAACCTCGAGTGCATAAAAGAATATCGTGTCGCGCGGGCGAGGTGAGGGTGGNGGTTTAACTGGCGGATTGAGGTCACCTGTACGCCTCTTTCGGTTTCCAGGAAATTCTAGTCGACGCGTAGAAAAAAATAAAGATTTCCTCTCGTGAAAGAGCGAATTTTCGAGATTTTTCGAAATTTTTGCAATCGACGGTTGAAACTCTTTTTTTAAAAACAGCTATCTCGTCTCTCGCTGTGTAGTACCTTTGCTGCTTTGCTTTCAAAAAAATATTGGAGAAACGAGAAACTGAAACCGATAAAGTCCTTTCAAAGGCTTTCAAATTATACCTGAACTGGGAATTTTTAATCGCATAAATCAGAGTGGAAACGGCAAAACTTTTATTGTTAGGATGACCGATTCGCTCGTAACAGAGTGAATCAAGAGCGTTCCTCGTTCTAACCACGATATGGCTAGTGAAATCCTGATTTGTGCATACCTGGCGTGTCTCATTTTTCCACAGCGAGAGAAACAGTTACGACAGAACGGTCACAGATTACCTCGCAACGAATTACTCTCTCTCTCTCTCTCTCTCTCTCTCTTTAATCTCCGCGTCGCGAAAGATTCCCCAGGTCCGCAGGTGGTCGTTGTGTCAAAACGTTGACCGTAACGTGGCGTTTCTTTTTTTTCCCCCGCCTCTTCTCCTTTCACCTGTTCTAACGTCGTTTTAACGAAGCGCGTTAAGAAACCGAGGAAAATTGTCGCTAAGTAAACGACTGCTGTAAATGTACCTGTCGCGAGGTGGCTTTTAGAGAAACGGGTTACTTGCGTTGCTTTACAACGAGGTGTTCTTCCTTCCTTGCGTCAAAGGTTTCTACCTTTGATTCGTTTCCACAACACGTGTGTTGCAGAATAATCAGATTAATTAAAAAAAATTACGAGCTTGCGGCATCCTCGCGTGATATTTTTAGTCTCCCTCTCTCTCTCTTCTTTTCGCGGTAAAATGAAACGATCCTTTCNTCTCCCTCTTACTCTCTTCTTTTCGCGGTAAAATGAAACGATCCTTTCGAGATTTCTAGATATTACTTTTTTACGCCACGGCTGCTTAAAGCATCCGCAACCTTGGATCATTATCGTTATTACCGTTTCATTACGTAAGATAAGTGGCACAGGACGAAACTACCGGGCGAAGAAGGCAAGAGCTACGAGCAAAAGTCACGTTCCTGTAATTTCTTTGGGAAGAACGACGGGTGCTTTCTAAAGGAACAAGGGAAGTAGCACGGTAGAATGTTGATAATAATTAACGACAGAATGAAATAAAACGATCCCGACGCAGCTCCGCCGCAGTTCATTTCTTTTTCTTTTTTTTTTCCAGTCGACTGGTCACTGTTGTGCGTTTTACATTGTCTGAAGAAAGAAAAGTGAGTAGCACAAAATAAAGAGTTTTATATTAATTGTAAAAAAAAGAGGTAGCAAACTGGTCCATCTGCAGCTGTAAATAAACTCTCGCAGAGAGAAAGAAAGTAGAGCATCGAGTCGTGTATTGGATATTCTCGAGAAACTTTACGTTCGAATCGGTTCAATAAACGGTTTACTTGTGCGTATAATATCTCTGCGTGATTGGTGAAGTTCGTGCACTTTAAAGAAACCAACGTAGACAGAAAATGATCGTAAAGGGCAGAGACTTCGATTTCGTCCGAATTTGACGCTGAATGCAAAGTGAAAATCGGCAGTTCTACGTTACGCGTATTCGCAAGATAAACAATATTTTCGTGAAAATCGTTTGAACTGCAACTTTTGCATTTTAAGTTCTGCGAACGGAGCACTTTTGAAACAATCCTCTGGTATTTTTAGTTTACGTGTAACACCTATGAATAATGATATCTTAACCTTAGTGTCAGATAGTGATATTTTACGCGCAATGTGTAGCTCAATAAAATAAATTGAAATAAAAATTTGCATTAACAGGTTGAACGACTCGTCTGATCTAGCTGACGGCTCTAACAAGCATTTTTGAGAATAAAAAAAAAAGTGACAGACATGCTTGTACAATGTAAAGACTTCGGAAGACAGAATGAAACTAACGAACCGGGAACGTATTATTCTAAACAAATAATTATCTCGCGCTGACGAGCACAAATGTGAGCTTGAAAGTTCGAACCCAGATTTTTGTGCTGTCCGAATTTATTCAATTACTGAAATTTAAATGACTAAAAATTAAAAGCCAGAGAAGAAATCGATTTTAAGCAATCTCAATAATCAAAATGTACTATCACATTGTGGGAATGCTTGAATTTGGGTCTCGCAGGAAATTTATTCGATTCTCGCTGGGCGTCGAAGTAAAAGCCCTGGAATCTTTGAAAAACAAACGAACGACTGTATGTGACAAAAATCCGCTCGCTCTTGCGGGCGATCAATGAAAATAATTCTGGACGGCAGGTAGATATTTCCGGGTGGCTGGTGCGATCGAGCCACGAACGAGCCAGTCATGTTCGCGCGTTGATCGAGGCAATAGGCGAAATCCCTAGGGACACCGAGCTGGAGTGAATCCGTGATTGCTCGGCGGCCTGTTGCAAGGAGACACGCGCGCAATTCAGCCGCCTCTCGGCCTGTAATTTAGCGAGATAGACCGCGTGCGACCACACGCGCATCGGAAACGCCGCGCAACGCACGTACGTCGTTGGAAACGCACGTGCAAACACGAGAGCAGAAAACTTTGCGTGAAAACGGAGAAAACAGATATATAGATGGATGGATAGAGAAAAAGAGAGAGAGAGAGAGCACCGTCTAATTGTAAATAAGAGAAGTCGTGGAAGACGAAGAAAAAGATGCGGGCGAACAGAGGAGGAAGACCGGTTTGCAACTAGGGACGACGACGACGACAACAACAAGTTGCCCGTGCTCCCCTGCAAGTTGCCGTAATATCGTTTTATCGGATCTACCGTTATGTCGATCCGTTCTGCATCGACAGCGCGTACGTATACGATTCTCTTCTCTCGGCTTCACGTTCGACGGCGACGTTCTGTGCGCCACGTTACTCGCATGGCAACACCGGAAACCTCGCTCGCGGAGGGCCACATGGGACCACCGTCTACGTCATCGATCGATGCCAGTCAACTGGCCGATTCAAACTGGCCGACCAGAGAGATAAAGAGAGAGACAAGTGATCTAACTGTAAATCTAACGCTTTTCGCTCGGCAACTTGTCGTTCTCGACGACGACGACACACGAGTCAACTGTATCACGCGGATCGCGTAAATAGATAGCTACCTGGCTCGAGCTCGCCATTCGATACCGTTCGATTCCGTCGTGTTGGAACGCCTCGTGCAGGACGATCGCGCTGCCAGCCGCTGATTTGCATAACAAATCGCGAGTCGAGTCGTTCCACCAGGCCTGCTACTCAATCCAGGCTGCAGGCAGTCGATATTTGAAGCACGGACGGGGACGGGCAAATCAGCGACGAAACGACCCCGTTTCACCTTTCATTTCGGCGCCTTCGACGCGATTTTTACTCGGTTGACAGGCGACTGTTGGTGCACGAAACCAACGAATCTAGATTTACCGATTTTTTTTCAACGATCTTCTGATTATCTTTCACTGTCGAGAAAGCCTGTCAAGCGATACCAAATTTCCGAAAGACAAGAATTAACTAGCATTGTTCCCTGTCGCGTATTCTTTTAAACTATACCGGAAGCTGTTATGTTTCTATTTATGTTACTTCACGGAAGAACGTTTCCCTGTGTGGAAAAATGTTCCGTAAATATCTGGCCGCCTCTGGCGCCGATAGACATCGCTTAATTTAAAGTTTCCATTCGCTACCCTGTTTAACATTCTTCCAGGCGGAGGCTAGGATCGGCCGGTTAATTGGCACGCAACAGAAATTCCTAGGGAGCTCGGAGCGCGTATGTATATACAATACGATACGATACAACAGAGATTTCCAGTGTATTCTGAAAGCTTCGCGATACGAACCTGAGAGGATGGTTTCTGAAGGAACGTGGCGATCCCAGCACGCACCCTGTTTTTCACACCGCGCACAGTTCCCTTGGCACTACGTATGGCTTCCTTCTCGAGGATCTTGTAGCCGGCGAAACATTCGTCGGTGTCCTTGTCGCCGGACACCACCCCTCCTGCCCTGCTGCCGTCCTTATTGTTGCCCTTCAATTCGTTCACGTGAAACTTGTAGAACCTGTCGTACTCGTACACGTACTTCTTCCCGGTCACTGGATTCACGCTGGTGTCCACGTCGCCGGCAACCAACTCCTGCTCCAATCTCTCCTGTTCTTGCTTCCTCTCCTCGTACGTGCACTCTCTCACCACCGGTGACGACGATGACGAAGACGACGAAGACGAAGACGAAGACGAAGTCGAAGACGACGACGACAGCCTGCCGTTTTGCTCTATGTTCGGGTCGGGGCTCCTGATCCTCGGTGTGGAGGAAGCTTTTGACAAGGAGGACGCGCCGGACGGCGAGGGAGAGACGCTGGGAGAACCCTTGGCCGAGCACGAGTCTGTTCGTTCATCGTTTCGATCTTCGTTCGATGACGAGTCCAGTCTGTTCGGTGGAGTCACGATCGGTTCAGAGTCGCTGTATCTCGAACGATCCAACATCCCATTCTTCGAACGATGATTGTCCGCGCGTTGTTGATACTCCAAGGACGTTCGATCGGCCTCGACCCCGCGGCCGATGGTTACTCCGTCGCTCAGCTCGCCACCGTTCAGAGAATCGCAGCTGATGTTGCTCTCGTTGTCGTCGCTGTCGACCTCCGCTCCGCTGCTGGTCAGACTTCCGGTGCGATTGTGCTGATTACTCGCGAGGATGACCGTACTGGCGTTGTTCTTCTTCTTGGGAAGTGGCGGCGGCGTGCCGTCCAGATCGCTGCAGGTCCCGCTGTCCAACGTGTCGCTCGGCGAACACTGCCCGCTGGACATCACCATGCCATTCAACTGGCCGGGATACCCGGTGTTGTAGTAGAAGCAAGCGCTCGAACGATTGTTCGAGGAGGACGTGTTCAGAGGCTCGGATGTGTCGCGGTGAACCATGTCTGCGCCCGAGGTCAAGTCGTCGCAGTTTCGGCTGGCCTTGCTGCTATCGTCGTTGCTGTCGTTGTTGCCGCGTGCAAAAGTGTTCGAGCCAACACTGATCCTGACACAGCCGTCACCGGCACTTCCACAACGCTGCTCGTTCACCAGATTCGTCGCACTCACGACTACACCGAGGTCACGCTTGCTCGAACGTTCGCACGCGATCCCGTTCCCCAGCTCGGCTTCGTGGCCGACGTTCTCGTCCAACGTCAATCGTACGGTCGATATCACCCTCCCGTTCTTGTCACCATCCGGGTTGATCTTGATCTTCACCACGTGTGCTGCTTGCTGCTGCTGCTGCTGTTGATGATGATGATGATGATGGTGATGATAATGATGATTATTATTACGATGATGATGAAGCTGTTGCTGTTGCTCGTACTGCAGTTGTTGCTCGTTCTGCGCGGTCTGAACCGACTTGACGCTGCTCTGCTTGCCGTAGCCGTTCGCGGCCTGCACTTCCGGGATTCTTCTTCTACAGGTTGCCGCGGAATCGACGCCAGGAGCAGCCAGTCCGACAAATACCGTTGCTCCGGCCCCTGTGCTCAGAGGAGCCGTGGGGGGACTAGAAACAGCCTGGATTGACACAGTCTGTCGAGCAACCTGACTCGCGTCTCGGGGCTGAGTCTTCGCCGGCAGTATCGGTGGAACAGTCATCCTGACGACCTCGTCCATGTACACATTCGAGAGCACTGTCACTGGTCA
>NIPQ01093013.1:0-35972 GCA_002806875.1 Lepidotrigona ventralis hoosana
CATACATACATACATACATACATACATACATACATACATACATACATACATACATACATACATACATACATACATATATATATATATATACACACACATATACATATACACATACACACGATAGAGTGCATGTCCTCAACCGTATGTACAATACGTATACATCTACATACATCGTCGTGTTACTACAATTAGGTAACGGAATGCAGATTGCGGTCCGTTGCTACCCGTAGTTACCATACGAAGGGGATGCGCCGCCACCAGGGGGGTTAAAGGGGACCTATGGCGATGCCGCCGTGGCGGTAGCGCTAGTTCGACTATTCCGCCGCCGTGACAATCCCACGGGATGCAAACCAATTGAAACAGTTACTTCGTAAGGGTGTCCCCGTTAAACTGGTAACACTTCGTAACGCGCACGCTATTACCCGTTTGCCGCCGTATAATTTAACACCTCCACGAAGGAGGAGGCACGGGGATTTCTCCGTTTGGAATTTGATTTTCCTTGCTTCACCGGGGCGCGAACAGTTGAACCAGCGTCATATAGAACAAACGGTGCCACGCGCGTGTGTGCGTATCACTTAATTCGGTGATTCGAGGAAAGGAGCCTTCGTTTTATTCGCTAAATCTTGCGAATTTTCGCTGGTATCTTCAACAGGATCGCGTGGTTTTCGATTGCAAGTGTCTTCTGGCACGCAAGATCTTAATTCTGGGAAATTTGGTGCAGAAGGCAATCTTTAACTGGCGATTTAAGAAGCAAGGACTTTGCAATTGCACAGAAAATCAGCGCGTTCGTGCAGGAACGTGCAGTTCGAGGATTTTCGGGCAACGTGTTTGGAAGATTTTCGTCAGGGAGGGGGGAAAAAAAAGGAGAGTGGATGGGTTGGTGGAGATTGACGAGGAAATAAATAACGGCGCCGGAAAAGAAGGGTTTAATCCTGTTACAGGATTCTCGTCGGGCACGGCGGCGCGCAAAGAATCGCGCGCACCGCTCACGCGTCGATGAACGAGCAGAAACGTGGTGCGCTTGTGCACCTGCGTCGTTCAGGAACGGCATAAATCCCAGGAAATTGCGCCCTCGGGGCATCGTCTTCGCGAAGTCGATCAGCCTGCGGACGATTGCGTCTTCCGGATTTCCTCTGTTCCGTGTAAACGTGAACAGGTTCGTTTGTTAACGATAAACCCGTTCGACCCGCCACGTTATTATCCAGCCATTATTAACTTCCTCCTTATTATATCGGTTAACAATTTCTATTTCGCGTCTCTGTGCGTTTAAGAGAAATTACAACGATGAAAATTCGAAGTTAATTCATATATATATAAGATCGTAATACTATACTCAGGCAGTTGAAGGAACTCTCTTTACTTTTGAAATAAGAATATTCGCTAGTAAAACTACAGGAGCAAAGATGGAGTTTCGCGACTTTGTTCTTCGCCGAACATCCTGACAGATTTTTAACGTAAAGTCTCATCGTTCGAGAGGCTCAATGAATTTCTCAAAATTTTGATTCGCATGAATTGTTTCCTGTTCTCGCGTAAACGATGTAAAATGGCAAGAAAGAAAGAGAGAGAGGGGGGATGTTCGCGCGCGGAAATACAAAAGGTTTTAAAGTATGCGCGATTGGAAACGCGATATACGAGGAGGTAACGGAGGCTATCGCCAGAAAGAAATCAGGTGTCGAGGGATCGAGGATTTTCGGGAAAAGCAGTTTACGTCACTCCCGGCGCAGAGCCATTTCAGACTTTCACGTTGGCCGGCATCAGATAAGCCAATCGAGAAACAAAGTTTTCGGCAGTATCGTAGCCAGGGCGTGCTCTCCTCTCCGCATTTTCTTCCAACGGAACCGGCCAGCTTTCGCTATATCGCCGAGCGAGATCTCGAATACGACCTCGCCGTATCTCCGCTACTCCTAATAACTTCCGGTTTCTTTAATTGAATTTGATCAAGTGCCACTCTTCCAAACTCGCATCCCCTCTTTCCCTCCCTTGCCCTATGCTTCTCGTAAACCATTTGTACCGATTTCTGCAGCCGTTTGCTTATCGATATCACGAACATTTCAGAAACACGGTGAGAAACGAATTTCAGGAATCAAAACTCGTAAAAGTTACGAGAGCTGTTTCAATTCATCAATAGTTCATGTGACTATGAAAATTCGTATTCTCTGCAGCAAGTATAATACCTTAATCGTCAGTCGATTGCGTGTCTATCACCGAGTACTTCATGCTCCCGAAATTTTCCACCGAGTTTCGATGCAGAGAATTTCCTGGCGCATCTCTTGTCGCAAGCTATGACAAATAGATCACAAACCCTATATTTACAGCGACTTCCGTCGTTGTTGCCTCCGCAATTTTTATCACAAGGAGATTCCATATTTTCTCCAGACTCGATTCTCCTGGCCACCGACTGAAAATTACACCTGGTTTCAACGATCGTTGTTGTTTGGAAGGTTCGTCGAAGTCGGAGGTGTTGAAAGAAGTCCGACGATAAGATCGACGATGCACGAAAAAGAAGCTGCTATGAATACAAGCCTAAGTCAACAATTTATCACCGAGTTTGGCTGGCGTTCCACTGTGAAAATACCGTCGTGTTCCACCGGCGAATTATTGACCGGGGTAATTTCCCCGGTGAAAATCGCGCGGCGCGCTTCCTCCGGGAAGGATCAGCGCTTTTCAATGGGCATCCGAATAAAAATTCAGCAGTTTTCGTTGGACGTTTCGGTTCGATGGTTCGTCGAACGATGGGACGAGAGTTTGGCAAACTGAAACTGCTATTTTCGGGAATGGTTGTCCTCGCTCGCGGACAAAAGATATTCGGTTCCGGGCTGGAAGGATTAATGACTCGGTCGGTTCGTCACGTGTCAGGCTATCAGCTGACTAACGACGCGACACAGGAAACGTAAGAAGAGAATACTTACCTTTCACCTTTCGTTCACTCGGGCTCTAGAATCTCTAGACGCTTCTCTCTACGTTCCGTGTAATTTCCGGCGCGAGATTGGACGATTCCAGGAATTAGAATGGAACGAGAATTCGCTTTTTTTTTTCTTTTTACGTCTCGCGTTTCGTTGTGTGATTTTTGGATCGCTCGCTCGTGTCGGAGCTGTTTTTACGAGCTATATTTACGTCATAAATTTTGCGTCTAGAGCAAGCAGAGATCGAGCTCTGCTCTCGCAGCACTTGTTCCACAGGTGCGATTAAACGATCCCAGGAACTCAAACAAAATGAAAATTCAAATATCAAATTCCTTTTTTTTACTCTTTCTCTTTTGTTTATTTTTATGCCTGGTATGTACCAAGCGTGCGCATAGACTGCAGAGGGAAGGGAAGTCCATTCAAGGCACTCGATTCCCGCACAGATTCCTGCGCGATATAAAAGGAAGATTCGACGGCGATGTTTCTCAAAAAAAAAAAAAAAAAAAAAAAAAAAAAAAAAAAAAAAAANGAGGCGCTATTGAGATGCGACGCGGAGGATAACTTTTTTACGGCGGGGAGGGAAAGGTGCGCGAGTTCCACCGGGCGAAAATGTATAGAAGAAAGTTTCGTTCGGTTCCTCCGGGGTCATATAAAACTTACCGCGCAACCACGCCCTTGAGTCTTTCACTTGCCGCGGATAAATATCCTGGCCTGTTACCCGGCCAGGGGTCGGGTAAAATGAACTTTTGATCGCGCCGGAGTAATCACTCTGAAAGTGATCGCGTTTAAGAATGGTCCATTGTGTTGCGACAAAACTCCCCTCCCTGCCCTCTTCCTGCTCTCTTAACCTTCTCAGCCTACCGCGTAGACACCGCGTCAATTCGAAGCAGAGATTAAATAAAGTTTCCATCATCCCGTAACTTAAACGGAAAGACCACGTGAAGAAGTTCTCTTCACCTGGGATTCCTTTCGGTTGGAGATTCGCTGACAGTCGAAGCTCTCCATCGCTCTTCCTCGACGAGTCTGGGCAGAGAGAGAGAGAGAGAGAGAGAGAGAGAGAGAGAGGATGACACACAAGGGGTTACGTAGGTTACTCATGGTTACGTAATCTCCGGTGTAAATCCGGGCACGTTAGACGAAGCAGTAACTTCCGATTTCGGGGATGCCGCGTTGCCGCAAAGCAATTTCGACCAACGCCACCGTGTATAAGTGATCCATCGATCGGAGAGGTACACAAACTTGTCACTTATTGCGTAACTACGCGCTACGTCGTCGTAAGGGTAGTTTGTTACGATTCTTCCTTGGCCGTCTCGTACGCGTATCCTTTTTCCTCTCCGCTTGACGCGCGACAAACAAGCCAGCTTCCTCTCTCCTTCTCTCTCTCTCTCTCTCTTTCGTTTCGTTTTCTCTCGTCTTTCCTGTCCTCTCACCGGGCTCCTCCAGACGACTCCGTGGAAGGAGACCCCGTGCCGCGCAGTTACAAGGCTGCCCCTAAATCCTTCCGAGTGAACGGTGCCACCGTGAAGAACGTACAGTCGTAACTTCCCCTTCTTCGCCGATTCGCTCAACACGCCTGTTAAAGGAGGGAGATGAAAGCACTGTCTATAGCCACGGTGCAGCTTTCGAGATTTATTTATCGCATCGCACTCGGACCCTTGTCCTCTTCCACTGGGTTCCTTATGGACCCCAGAAGCACTCCTTTCCACGGGTTTCCTTTCCTCGCTAGCTCGGTTCGCTGAGTCGCCTACGTAACGATTCTCCGTGGTAAACTCGAGAACCTGTCGAATCCTCATAATAACAGCGCGTAAAAATAAACGAACTTTTCTTTTCTTTCTTTCTTTTTTTTTCGTTTTATTTCTTCTTTTTCTCTCGAGGTATTTCCGTCGTGGAGAAACGTCTCCGGATGACGTGTTACGATTGTAAATTACAATCGACGCTTATCCGAAACCCAAAGGTGGAGGGAGCAGAAACGACTTTCGAGATACCGCTTCTCCTTTAGCATGAGATCGCCGTGGAAAAGGAAAAGATCGGCCCGCTACAATACGTATGAGCCCGGTATAATACATCGAATCGGGACGAAATGCCTTTTCACAAGTTCTTTTGAGCTTTCAAAGCTCGGAACAATATCTGACTTGAGATTGAGGTCGCGGCGAGTCCCTCGAGTAAGAAGTGTTATCTACGTTTCCCCAAGCTCGAAACGAAACGCCCCGTCGGCCGCCATTCAACCCACCTTCAACCCCTTTTGCCGACCAAGCACTTACCCCTCCATTTTAATCACTATTTCTGATAGACCCGTCGATTGGATCGGAGACCTTTTCGCAACACTCGGCGCGCCTGTTCGATTTTCAAACGCCAAGCTAAGCCTTGCCTCGTTACCAGTCGAGCTACAACTCGACTTTCGCCGCACCAATTTCTCTCTCTGTTTCACATCTCTCGTCTTCCCGCCATCCCCTTACGGCTGATTAGAAACCATCTCCAGCGCAAGACGTTTGTCTTGCATTTTCCTTGGGCATTGTAAAACGTAAAGCGATTACAATGGCTTAAGGAAACCTGCTTGTCGCCGGAGTTAATTAAACTTCTGTACCCTGGACAATAGGTTTATTATATACGCTCTCACAACTATTATACTCCTCTTTGGGGAGCGTTCGTAACAACACTGCTCGCTCCCAGCGAGCGTAGCTTTCTTAGATACTCGAGACGGGGTGGCGTTGCTTCATTTCAGATGGAACTTGGAAACAATGATCGTCGGACGTGGACTCTCTGCGAAGTGGCATCGCTGCGAAATGCACGACGTTCGTTAGAAAAAAAAGAAACTCGATTACAATGCTTTAATTATTCGCGCATGGCTAACAAAGATCGTTACGCGCGCAGAAATTGGACAGTTCTCGTATTTTTCTCTAGAATCTTTGTCGAAACGTTACACTGCCGTTATTTTCGTTTTTATTTTCACGTTACACTTACATATTCATCGTACGTGTTCTATGAATCTTTATAACTTTTCACCCACGGACGACTGGATCATTTGAACGTCGAAGCAGAGTAACAGTATACAGTTATAAAACAAAAGGATTAAATGCATAAACGTTTATAGTCTAATAATCTTGATCAGATAGAGATGTGATTGAACCGGCGAAAAAAAAATGTTGTCGGTGTACAAGGGATACTTAGAAGTGCATTCAGATTTCGTGAAAAGGCGATTGGAAACGTCAAACTTCCAAGAGAGACGTTCGTTCGAAAGTTTCTGAATGTAGGATATTAATAAGCAACGATGGAAAGTTCGTGGCCCATCGTTTAGGGTAAACGGTACCCCCGTGGAAGCGTCTCGCAACGACGCAGCCCGAAGCTGTGAAAAGACCTTAAAGACCGTATTCCCAGCCCGCTATTAAACCCTCGATCGTTCAAGTGCTAATTATTCGCTTGAGTCTAATGATGCCAATTAAAATTTTCCTACGATGCCCTCGACCCGCGGGGAATTTCGTCTTGTTAGTTACCTTCTTTTCCTCGTCTAAAACAACACTTCACCCAGAAACAATTATTTCCTCGAATTTATCATTTTTTCCTTTTCCCTTTCTTGTTTTATTTCGACGTATTATACTACACTCTTCGAAAGGGGGTTGGCAAATTGAGGAGGTCGCAAACTATTTTTCGAAGGAGGTGAAAGTCATGAAAGTCTGAATTTCAGAAAGTTTTTTGAATATTTCGTAATTCATTGAAAATAACATATATATATTACGTCATCGAGAAAATTAAATATTCTTCTTACGCTTTTTCAGAGAATTGAATTAACACTAGAACTACCACACCAGTCATTTTGACTGGTCTGACAATTTTATTTTAAAATTCCTACTTCATGTTACATTTTTTCTTTGCAATGATGTAATGACTTTTGCAGGGATAGCTAAAGGATTAATATAATGAACTTTAATTTTGTTTTATTCATTTAAAATAAAAGTAATTTTGTATAATGGCTACTTATACCAGTACCAATCATTTTGACTGGTTTTGGTAGAGATAGCTACGTCTCAACTGTCGTAGTTCTAGTGTTAAAGCTTGATAAGCTGGTTAAGTAAATTTTTTATAATTCATTTGAACAAAGAATTGTTTACATCTCAGTGTTACAATGAACGGCTAACACTAATCTTGGCTTTTCTGATTTAAATGAAAATAGCCATTTTTAACTGGAACATTTGTGCGAACATTTTCTCTGGCGACTGTGTAAAATAATAGAACGGTCTTGGTTATTGTTATTGAAATGTGCAAATGGATAATATCGCGGTGTGTATACACGAAGGGTTAGGTGTACCCGGCGCCGCGAATATATCGCGTGCAGTTTCCGGGTACCAGCGGGGCAAGTACGGGTGTCTACGGTCGAGGGGCAAAGGGTACAAGGAGATGGAAGGGACGGATTTGGTGATGTAGCAGCCTGAGATGTAGCCGCAAGCTATGCATGGAATGTTCGTGCACAAGTCGGCGGGATAGGGGGTGCGAAAAGGGGGTGGCCTGATCCCGGACAGTGCCATCTTAATTAATTTCCTCTCAATCTAGATTCGCGCCGTCGAAGGATCCTTGCACGATGCGCTGTACAATCGTGCGTACAATATTCTCTTGTACCGATTCTGTACATGCATTCTAATTAGAGCTCAGGCAAATGGCGGCGTGGCTGTTCCACTGACGTTTCCTTATGATCCAAGTCGCTGTTCGCCCCAATGCTCTATTGTTTCCCTCGCGGGGAAAGAAATTCCAATTCGCGAACAATCGACGTAATTTTGGATATATATATAATGATTTTTTTAATACTTCTACGAAGCAACGCGAGAGCTTTTATTACAATTGGATCTCGCTATCTTTCTCAATGAGAGACGATTATCGATTACAAAACTTTGGACTTCCATTCCAGGAATCTAGCACGTGGAAGCTAGAAGCGAGTTAACGCTAAGAATTGAATCTGTATTTTACCAGAGGGAGAATTTTAATTTCGAGAGTGTCGTTACGAGAACGATAACGTTTCGAAGATCACGATCAAGGGCAGAAGAAACAAGGCAGGGTCTTTAATAAGAAACGTCCTTAAACGAGCAGCCTGTACAAATCGGATTGGGTTCGAATGGTTAGAATGGATGACTAGCCGGCCAATTGTCCATCTGGAGTGGAACTGCTGATAGCCAGTCTTCGGCTCGCCATGGAGCACAGGCCAGACAGGTCGCCTGGAGATGTTATATTTTCCTTCGAGCCTGTCTGACCCTGACAATAAGAATTAATCGACGTCTCTCGTCGCAGCTCGCGACGGCTCTTTTCTTCCATTCTCGAGGTTCATCGCCCATTGTCCGCGCGAATCTGGCAAATAATTTCTCCCGTACGTTCCTTTTCTCCCGTGCAATCGCGTTCCACGCGTCGTCTTTCACCAAACCGTGATTGTAATGCGGGGAACCGTCGTCGTAACCCGTTGAACCTGCGGTTCGTAACTTTGACTGCCGCAAGAGACGTTATTTATTGTCCCCTCCACTGCGAAAAATTTTACAATCCTCCGCACAGCCGGTGGACTTTTATTGCCACCGATAACCAGGACTTCTTTCTCTAGGTAGTTTGTTTCAAAGGAGAGAGAGAGTCTTAGCCACTGAGAGAGAGAGAGAGAGAAAGAGAGAGAGAGAGAGATACAGTACCGTGTGAAAATTGATGTTCCTTAGTACAACGTCGGTATAAAGCGTAATTCCTCGAACGCGAAAGAACGGACAGAGACGAATGGATATAGGTCGGTGTCCTACCGTTATTGTGACTCGGTCTCGTTCCTCTATTTTTTCCACCATCTTTCTTTCTTCTGCTTTTTGAGGTTTTTTTCTTTCGTCTGTTTCCTTTTTTCTTTTTTTTTTTTTTGAACCTCGATCCAAGTAGAACAATCGCTACCACCATCGAGAGAACGACAATCGTTATTTCGTTGGTCCTCGTTCAGTTTGCGCGAGGCATCAACCTGTTCTCTTTCTTTTTCTCTCTCTCTCTCTCTCGTTCACGTCATGGTTCCATCGTTCTGCAGTTGCACCTGTCTCGCACGCGGCACAAACCGATATCTGATATCGCGTTTTAATTAACTTAGTTTCACGGAATACGCTCGCAGCGGCACGCTGTGTGTTTGGCGATAGAGGTGGCGAAAAAAATCGGAGACCATTTTTTTCTGGTCTAGACCCGCGCGACAGTTCCACGCCCGCTCGCAGGGAAGCGTGGAAACGCTTGGAGAACGGCGTGAGAAACCGAAACGTTCACGCAGCATGAGATAAATAATGTAAACGTTTTCGAGAATTAATCGAAAACACGCGTTGTTGATTTGTTTTTCGGCACGCAGCACGTGTGTTTGCCGAATGCCGATTGTTTAACGAACAAATGTAGAATCGCTCAATATTATTCGCCGCTGATGAAGTCGAGAAAATTATTATTTGTACCGGTTTCGATTGTTCACTACCTCGTCGGCTATTGTTCTACCCCCGTCCACCTACTTCCCCTCCCTCACTCCGTTAATTATTCAACACGCTGCGAATTTATTATGTACACGGCATAGCGCGATATTGTTATTACTTTATGACAGCACGTGAGGGGAAGGTAGGGGAAAAAGATCCCGGGCGCTCTCTCATACGCTATTGAGTTAACTATCCTTTCGCCCATGGGATCAAGCGGCGTGCACGTTAGCGGAAGTTATAAGTCTTTAAACTTTAATTTTAAGTTGAACTCTCCGGCGGAAAGTTAGTTTAGTTCCGGCTTACTTATACTTTTGCGGTCAAGTTTTGAAACCTTAAGAACCTCCTAAGATTTTACAATAAACTCGCCGAATGGTTTATATCCGCGGTACTGCGAGCGGGACGATGTGTACTGGAACATATGTACCGCCGCTTTATCGTGGCTTTTACTACTTCAACTTGTGTTCCCGCGCCGTGTTTCGTTGTAACGTCGCTCTTTGCACAAACATTCGTTCCCGCCCGCTGAAATTCCCGTTCGGGGATTAATTTTCGGCTGGATCAACGAATCTGAAATAGAGTTTCTAAAGGATATTTAATGCTTCATCGTGGCAATCGGCTGATTAATTAAATCAAATCATTCATCCCAATTAGTTGTCGCGTTCATCAAGTTGATCGTCGTAGTAACGTTTATTTTTTTACGGAATCTACCTTTGTGCGTTTGAATTCAAAGGACATTCGAGGGAACTTTGTATCTTTTCGAACGGAATTAAACTACTTTGTTTCCGTGAATCATGGTTATTTTCGCGTAATATGAATTTCCCGCAAATGTGAACATATCCGCGATCCTTTATCATTGCAAATATTTTTCTTTCGATGTAAACGACAAAGTGATATTAGGAAAGGGAGAACGCGATTGTCAATTGCAGATACGGATTGTAGGAATTGCGTAGGACAACGAATATTTTGTTCGTGAAAGTCGCAACGATAAATCGATAACAGTTCCCTTGTATTCTCTGCGTGTTTCGAATATTTCGTAAAAGTATCAAATCCCAATTATGTCGAGAATGATTCAAAAATGGCAAAAGTGTTGAAGATTCCGATGTATACCTTTGATTTGTTGAAAGAAAAGAAGCACGGACAATGATGACTGAATTTTATTTTAGCTTTCTAAGTTACTCCAGCATATAATAATTGACATTGCCGTTACTATTTTTACCGAGATATATTTATAATTGCGCAATTATTCTCGTATTCAGACCTTTCTCTCTGTCAAAGAATGTTTCATCTTTTTAAATTATTCCAGCAAACAGGAAAACTCATTGAAGGGAAAACACATCGACGAATATTTATTATTATATTTTTGTTAACATTCTTTTGTTCAATTGTTCCCCCTCCACGTCCTAATTGATAATGATGCAATGAGGGTTGACAAATTCCCATGTTTCTTCAGATTTTTCTTTGTCGAGCAATGTTTCATCCTTTTAAATTATTCCAGCAAACGGTAAAAAGGAAAACACATTGAAAGAAATATTATCGAAGGAAAAACACATTTACGAATGCTATTATTATATATTTATTAACGTTCTTTCACTATTACACAATTGTTCCCCTTTATGTTTTAATTGATAACGACAAAATCGGGGTTGACAAATTTCCATGGTTCTTCAGGTCTTTCAGATTTTTCTATTTCTTTCAGTTTTCTCTTCGTCAAAGAACGTCCCTTCATCCTTTTAAATTATCTAGCAAACGATAAAAAGGAAAGCATACTGAGGGAGAAACACATTGACGAATATTATTATCATACTTTTATGAACATCCTTCTACGATTGTATAATCGTCCCCTCTAGTTGATAATGATACAATGTGGGTTGACAAACTTATCTTTCATATTTATTCAGTTCTTTCTTTGCCAAAGAGTGTCTCATCCTTTTAAATTATTCCAGCAAACACATTGAAGGAGATATTATCGGCGGAAGAGCACATTTACAAATGTCACTGTTATATTTTTGTTAATATTTTCCAATAATTGTACAATCGTTCCCTCTCGGTTGATAATGATACAACGAGAGTTCCTTTCCACGACGAAACGACAGAATATCAGAGAAAAGAATAATGTGCAGGGTGATACGGTGGATGTCGCCGCCACTGTTACCACCCCGTGGCCGATCAGGGTGGTGGACACGGCGCGGTGAAGCGCGGGGGTGACGATTCCGCTTTGGCCCGAGTCGCGGCGACGCTAGCGCCGCGCCGGAGGCTCCAGTCCGAGCCCAGCATCACTCGTGGTGGTTTCGCGCGCGCATCCCCCGCCAAGGCCCGACTACTTTTCGAGGAAAGGGAAAGAGATTCCGTCCTGGCGATTCCGCCACGCGTTTCAACCCCCTTTTCACGCGACAGCCCCTGAAACACGCCGCGAAACCGTGTCGCCAGTTAAATCCAACGAGACACGCACCGTCGATAGAGAGAGAGAGAGAGAGAGAGAGGCGAGAGAAAAAAAGAAAGTCACGAGGATATCGTCGCTCGTTCTCCTCGAGTGATGATGACCATCGTCAGACGAAAGAAGCATCCGGTGGACGAGTGTACCGCGAGTGACCCGATCGTCACGAGGATGTGAAGAACGATGGGAAAATCGGCGGCGAAGCGACACAGATCCTCGACGAGGAGCGTAGAGTGGAAATTACGCGGAGAATTGTCCGTGGGGCAACACGCGTTCCCGGAATCGACGCTAAAACGCGTCGGCGAAGAAACGCGAGTGATTGTTTTCGAGAAGACTGGAATGCGGCCACCTCGGCTCGTCGCCGCTTCATAAACAGAAATTTCGTCAGCTCGACTCGACTGTTTATCCCTCGTTTACCGGTGACTCTGTTAAACCACTCTTGTGTTGTGTATCCCCGAGTTGAGATAGAAATTCCTGGAATTTTCGTATTATCGTTCGCGCTTCGTATCACGCATTCCGCCGGAAAGGGGCAACGCGGTCGCCAGAGCGCGGACAAGGAGGGACGAATCAGTCGAACTACGACGTTCGCGAAGATCGTTTCACGGAACACGCTAAATCACCCGGTGCGCGATTTTAACTCGTCGTAACTCGGTGTTACTGTGTGTGCGGATCTCGATCGCGTAGTCGAACGCGTAGCGGACCGACGAGTCGCTCGTCGCTAATTCGTCGCGAATCTGGACAATCCACGAGAGAGAGAGAAAGAGAAGTTCTCGCCCCTCGTCGCCGTTTATATTCTCACGCTGAGAATGCAGGACACGCTGTTCCGATATTCGTAACGCTCGACAGCTTGAACATGCAAATGCAAGTGCGATCGGTTGATCGCCGATAAATAAAAAGACGTGTTTCCGTGGTGATAGGCGAACGCGACAACAGGGAAAAATATACAGGCGACAGAAGCTGAAAGAAAGAGAGAGAGCGCGAGTGAAAAAGGAAAAGAAATCAAAACGGTGGCGAAGAGTGGGGCGAGAAAAATATCGAAGAAAGAAAAGAGGAACGAAATTAAAGTGCGCGCGGGGGTTGGTTACTGGGGCGCGAATGATTTGTAGGTCGGATATTTCGAAAATTGCGACCGCCAGCTGCCGGAGGGTATGTTTCACCGAATGATGGCCAGATCGTTGGGTCGATCGCCAATCGAAAGTTTCCCTCTCCGTTGCTCTTAACTACTCTGTACTCCGCCCTTTCTGCGCCCGCCCGCCTCCCTCGAGTCCTCCAGCGTAATTACAACAAGTGTCACATCGGAGAAAAATTACGGGTTTTCGTCGCCTCTCGATGGAGTAACGAACGCTTTTCCGTTTCGATCTTTCCTTCCGACCGAATATTCGTCGCGTCGAGCCGTGTGTCGTCGTATCGTTCGTTCCACGTTGTCGTCCTTCATCGCAAAGTACGTTCACACGTTCACGTTCGTGTCGGTCACGCGATTGACCTAGAAGACTGATTAAGTGAACGCTTGAGAAATTCACTCGGACGCGAGCCTGTGAAAGTGTGTGCGTATTATCATCGAAACGGAGAAGTGTCGGAGAAGCGATGGACGATTCGAGAACGTGCGACGCGATTTACACCTGCAATCGTGACGCTTGATTTCGTGGCATTGTCCGGCATCCTGCACGCGGTCTGCTGCATCGAAGACGGGAATCGCCCTCGCGTACACGACGACGACCAGACGACAAAGGAAATACGATTTACTTGGAGGTGAGTTTCCAACTAACTCGCTTTTTTTCCTTTCCTTCTCTTCCTTCTTCCCTTTCTTTTCTCTTCTATCACGTATCGTCGCGGGAACGATATTTTCTTTTCTCTTCGATTCTCTTCTCGACCAACTAACTCTCCTCATTGTCTCGTAATCGCGTGTCTCGTCGCATATTTCGCGACGCGGCATGTCGCGTTTCGTTAGTCGAATCTTTTCGAGGACGGGTGTTATAACTGGGTTGAATTAAGGGTTAATAACGCTTGGCGAGCGAGAGCTTGATAGCCGAGCTGAGGATTTAACTGAAGGAGTAATTAAAACGCGACCTCGAGTTCCATCTAGATTAACGCGGAAAAATATTACGGAAGGAGGTTAAGTTGAACTTACATAGAATATCCGAGAGAGAGAGAGAGAGAGAGAGAGAGAAGAGGAAGAGAGATATTGTTTCGAATGTAATAGATTTCGATGACGGAGGAAAGTCGAGTGGCAGCCAGAGGACAAACTTCCCTAAGGTCTTTATTAAAATTTCAGTTCGGTCTTCTTTTCCCCGATAAAGTTTACCGATACTCCAACTCGCATTAGATCCTCGAAGGCCGCTTTCCGCGGGACGTTATTAGTTTTCTCAGACAATGCCATGTTAAATTTATTCCCACCACGCCACGCGTTCGAATACTTTGATACTTTAATCGTCTTTCCTCGCGTGCAGCCATTGCGATTTATAAGTTCTAATCTTCGTAAGTGAGAATGAAATGGACGGGGCATTTAAACGTATCCCTCTCTCTCTCTCTCTCTCAGTCTCGTACGACTTTAATCTAGATTTAACAATGGCGAAGCACTTTTTTTTATGTAAACGCTTGTGTCATTTCGACGTAGTGATAATTCCTCGTGATGCGTGAAACGAACATTCGCGAGTCGCTGGAAGACGACACTGGGAAATATGAACACAGTGGTTGCCAAGAATTTTCGGCCAGAAGAAAATCTCATCGTTAATAAAATTCTTCCTGCACAAATTTTCACGGCGTTGCGTTCAGTCGAGTTGCGGTAGACATGTCAGACTTGCGCAACGGATTTTTAATTCAACGATAGAGTGAAATTGGCTGGAAATTTCTGGCAGCCACTGTGTGCTCTTCTTTCTTGCACCATTCTTTCTTTCAAGTACCGTTTCAAACACGATACAGAATTATTCATAGTACGGGGAAATTCACGTAACGATACGAAAAGTTTCGTAGAAAGATTCGTGGGTAGCCTAGTTTCTTACGTGGACGGTATGACAGGTGACGAATTATACTCTCCACATTAAACAATTGCATTATAAAACGGAAGCAATCGATGAAACGTTCGGCAAATATTTACGGATGCGTTTCGCGTGGCGAAATCGTGTCGACATCATCTACAAAATTTATCGAAACAGTAACTTCGTTGCTGGTCCCGAATGCAAATATACGAGGTGGTGCCCCAGCCATCGACCGTATTTCTGTCGTAAAATGTTTGCGATATTTTATGCACGCGGGCCAACAGCGACCCGAATCGCATGGCTAAACACCGCGTAATTCTAGGCGATTCCGAGAAATTTTTCTCTCGTTTGAAAACGAATTACCAGCAACATGTCGAACATTTTCAACGCACTTCAACGATCGACAGATTTTGGAAATACTGCCTCCGATAATCGACGATATTTCCCCACTTACGGTAGAATTAATGGGAATTAAAACTCGTGCTTATTTTGATATCGATTTTTGTTAAAAAAAAATCCTGCCACATTGCCGCTCGATGCATCGTGTTTGTAAAGTTTCATATTTCATTTGCCAATGTTTCATAAAAAAATTAATACATTTAGAATTTCAAATTTTTATAATTTCTAAAGGTATATATTAATCCCGGCATTCTATAGGATAGCATTGTGTGCATCTTTTTCCTTTCACCATTTCGTTGTCCTTTCTCGGACACGTGTGTGTCTAATCTATTACTACATGCGTCATTATTTTTATCACGTTAACAATCGTTCTTACAGCACAATGACATTTACACGACAAGCGAAATCTTTTTCTCTGGTATTGTTTTCGTTTGCAATACAAGTTTGCAATCACGTTGCCTTCAATCAGTAAAACACAGTCTCGAATGTGTTAATCGGTCTTCTCCTTTCTTTCCCTCCACCGCATCGAGCAGGTAATTGGCTTGCCAAGCTTTTAATAGCGTTCTCATCTTGCTTCTCTCTATGAAATCGTAACGCAAACGGTCGAGAGAGAGCAGAAATTAATCCCTCGAGTCGAAATCTCGTGGAATTCGTAAGAAGAACGAGTCGACTTTGCGATCGGGGCGTACTTAATCTCTCGCTGTTCCGCTTATTATCCCCGGGTACGCGGCATACTCATTAAAATAAACGCGCGTGCTCGATTAAGCGAGGCCAATCAGATTCAATACCGTGGGGAATCTGATCATTTTTGAATACCGTTCAATTTGCTACTGTACTTTCTACTGTTTCCCGTGCGAGCAACGCGGCTCTACGCACACGGTCATGCGATATTTTTCGCAGGATAAACCGGGCTTCCCGCCCCGCCAGCGACGAACAGGATTTTAGTTTCAATTTATTTAATAATCCCTTCGAAAACACAATTAGTCGCTCGCGCACACCGATATTTCTCGGATAATTTTTCAAAACAGTCGTTCGATCGCCGCCGCGAGAAGCGGAAAATAAATTTCCTAACTGATAATGAACGCCGGCAAATAATCCCTTTTACATGGAATTATTCTTGTTACGGCCGGGCATTCGGCTTCGGGGGATTGCTCGTTTGAAGGAATATTCAATGGCCCATTGAAACTACTAAGCTACACGTTCGCGACCGGCTTTTCGCCGTTTACTCGTTTAACGGTTTTCCAACTCTATCCGACGCGCTGACTTACACCGGTTCCCGAATACGCGTGATCAAGGAATTTTTTTTCAAAGAAAAAAAAAAAAAAAAAAAAAGGACCAAAAACAAATTAANATGTAGAACGAAATTGCTCGCGTTTCGAGTATCGAAGCTTCGAAACGAGTAGAACTGACGTGCGAGGGGGTGGGGTGGTCGGAGGACAGAGAGCCGAGTATAATGGACGAATCTAGCGCGAAACTGAAATGATTGATGGAAGAACGAAGGGGCGTGCAACGCGAGCAGGGTCGAGGAAACAGCTCGACGAACAAAAGGGTTGAGAGGAAGTAGTTATGCTTGTGTACCGAGCCTGGCCGACACCTAGGATGCTCGAACGCAGTTAACTCGAATGCTTCTCGTAATATTGATAGTGCTGGCAGTCATCAAGCGAATACTCCACGGGGATTAGTGAGTTCACTTGCCTTTCCCGCTGACAGGCATTTGTCATCGTTCGACTTGGTCGGAGAAATTTCTAACTTGCTCCACTGGCTGTCGGACAAAGTGCGCGAAGAGTTTCTCGATATTTCTCTTTGATCGAAATTAAAATTACTCGACGGTCGTGTGACAGAAAGTTTCGAATTCGCGAGATAGCCGTGCACATGTTTTAGTAAAAAATAAAAAAATAAAAAATAAAAATTTGTCAGTGTTGGAACTGTCGAAAATACTTTTGTGAGATGTGAATTATTTTTTGTAAAATATATGGATAAATGTTCATATTGTGTACTTTCAAATACAATTGAAAGATCTCTGTGTCATTTCGTTCTTTCATAGTCAGTAATGTGTACCATTGTACACATATATAGCCATAGCCTTTGTTCTACTGATTTTTTCGAAGTCAATTTTTGTTACACTCTCGCGCGAATAACACAACGAATCTATCAAATCTGTAGAATGCTTTTATTTCTGTTGTATAGTGAAATAAAATCACTTGCGGTAACAATTTCCAGAGTGTTTTGTACAACATATAATGCAAGGAGCAGAATTCATGTATTTCGCGGAAAGAGATTCATATTTTGCAAACACTCGGACAATTGAATCTTGCAAAAAAAATCTCCAAAAAACGTACTGTTGCACGCTGTGTTTCCCATTTCGATCTCTCTGAAGCTTCGTACTTCAGTTTCAATTTACACGTTCTACAGTATCAACTCGTAATTATTTCGAGCATTGTTGGGGAAAAAATGAACAATCTTTCATTCATACATTTTAGGAAAATATTTCTATATTTTATAAACACTCGAGCAATCTGACCTCTGAGAATCTCGAAAATCACTTGAGCATTTCTTTGATAGAAATTTCATACTTTAATAATATTAATTTCGACTCATGCGCTCTGTTTCACGCTCTCCGCATTCGCACGTCGCCACATATCGCGTAGGAAACACTAAAAAATCCATGGTCTGGCGTTGCACGAGAGTTGAGCGGGTTCCCACGAATTTCTTTCCGCTCGGCATCCGTGAGAAACGGCTTCGAAAGTTTTCACCGGTGATCTTGATATATATATTTGCGCGTTGAATTCGAACCCGCGTCTGACTTTGCAATTATTCTATTTCGAGATGGAGCCGCGGCCGCATCAGATAAAACCGTATCACCGCCAGTGATCTAGAAACGAGGCAACGATATCAACGTGGTATAATTTTCCCACGTAATAAATTCACGATATCGCGGCTATTTGTATCAATAACGATGCATATCGTAATATATCACCGGGGATCGCGATCCTCCGTTTAGGCGATCGCTGTTCCACCCGATAAGGCATCTTACGCTATGTTCCAATGCCGTACGCCTTTACACTCCCCCCGGTTTCAATTAACTTTGCGTAACGATTGAATCGTCATCACACTGACAATTGTGGACGATCTCTGTCGAGGTTTTTTTCAGAAACCGATGTTTACGCGAATTCAGGACTCTCTCCCATGAAAATTTATTTCATATTCCGGAGCGAGTGTTCTGAATATTTTACACAGAGACTTCATACATTTTATACATAAAGTTGTCGCGAATTTACGAACGTTTACAGTTTAATTGTCACGATGTCTGAAAATACTAAATGCATTCAGTGTGTCACAATTGGTCTACCGTTTGAGGTTCCGTTTTTATGAAAATGAATTCGCAAGAACATCCTCGGTACGGTGATGAGGAATAAGATCTCCAAATGCAAATTCTCTCTACGTTAGAAGATTATGTCAAATTAATACCGAAGATCGAAAGATGCTCAACTGTGCAAAATTGAGTATACTTGCGTCCAAAATTAACTGTCGTGAACTATTCTTCTCAATAAATGCAACACTTTTCAAGCAACGTCTTAAGTCCCAGCGAACGACGAACTTCCTCCCGTGAAAGTAGAAAGGTCCCGGCCGGATCAGACGCGATTAGAGCGCGAACGGCGTTTAACAGGGGGCGTTTAAAAAGCAGCGGATATGGAGAGTGCGAAAGCGTGGAACTGTTGGCGGAATATGTAATCCTCGTTTCCGTTCAATATTCAGGAAGCCGGCTGCGCCGCAAACGGGTCAGACTAATCACTCATGGGCTTGGCCGGCCATAACTATTCTATATACGTTTCAGAACCGAAGGCCGATAGGAGCAGATTTGTCATGCGACCGGGGACACTCGGGGCCCTCCGCGGATACCCGATTAGTCGCCCCGGTCAGACAATGGCCCGTATATGCAAAGACGGTGAACGCGGACTCGCCGCTAAGTGAACGCCGAGCGTCGTGCGCCCAGCTACCCTTGATCAATGGGAATCCTATATTTCGTGGGGAGGGAAACAGTATGTCATCCTGTGAAACTCTGCGCGTGACATCGTCCTTTTCACTTTGAAGTGGATTAATGCGCGACACGCGGGACTGATGTTGCCGCGCTTGCAACAAGGGCCGCATTACAACGTGTACTATTAGCCAAGTACACTAGACGCTTCGCCGGATTTATGGCCGTCTCGAAAAATTGTCGCCGAGCGCCCGCTGCTTAATCGTCCAAGGCTCGCCCATCGTTGGCCGCGCCCGGAATTATTTAAAACTCTCTGCTACGCCCGTTGTTAACGAGCCTCAAGTGACGCGCCGTTGTTTCACTCGTTGTTTCTGTTTTATTATCGCGTCACTCTGAATTTATCGCGCCGAGTGATGCGCGCTACTTGTATGTATACGAGATTGGTTGAACTCACTTGGTTGGTTGAACGCACTTGGGTAATTAGTGTTTGGGGGCGTTAATTCGCCAGGGTTGGTGATTATAGACAATGAATAATTTTAGTTCAACAAACGATCGTGTCTATGGAACTGTTGGCACTCGAGACGTCGGAGGATTAAGTAGAAATTTAGATTCGATAGACACGATCGTGATCAATCTACTTTGTGGAAGGGGAAGAGGCTCATTGAGTCATCATCTTTTCTCTCATCGCCTCAAAATATTATACTAGTACTTATTCGCTGTACGTTGTACACGTACGCACTCGCGAGTGTCGCATTATTTCTCGGGAGAATCACTTGCCTTGGGTGACTCGTAAAGCGGCAATAAAACGAATGTTCTATCCCTCGTTCGGTGTGTCCGCGCATCTCCCGCGCTGTCTTATCATTGACGAAGCAGTTGAAATTGGATCACGCGCCAGCACGCGAGATATACACACCGCGCGATATATACGCGTACCGACGCGCGATATTCTCTGATACGATAGAAGAACGTCGTTAATGGCTACCGGTGCTGATATACGGGACAAGAGCGTAATAAACCAGATATATTTGACAGGGTTACGAGCGTGCGGGGAAAGCATGGGAAACGTGTTACGTCGCCCCTTTGCTACATGCACCGAACATGTCCGCGTACGTACAGCCAGTAAGAAATGGCGAATGGGAACTTAATCCATTGATACGGGGCGACCATCGACTGATTTGCCGGATATAGCGTCGCGCGGCGGTCGCGTTGAATTGCAAAACGGTGAAATTTCCGAACGAGACTTCTCTGCTTGCAAATACGATACATCAACGGGCGCGAGCCCCGTGTGCGTGTCCGAAATCCGTTGGAAATAGTAGCGGCGATAAATTGAACAGAACATCGCTGCGGTTGGTAGAAAAAGGTATAAATTATCGTTACTGTCCGTTTTCACTCGAGGGGGGGGGAGAGATGGGGGTGAAAGCTTCCATCAACGTTTGATGGTAATTGACTATTTTAAATGGATGATACAGAGATAGGGGAAATACAGCGCGAACGCTGGCTTTTAAAATCGAATTGAAACGATCAAGGGACGTAAGTAGCAGGCTTTGAAATATTTATTCGAGAAACGTGTCGATTTTATTGTGCGTGGAACTTCGCTGGAATTATTGGCTCTCGCGTCGTTGATTTTTATGCGAGATTTTCGAACGTGTTTCGCTGGATGTTCTATTAAGTTTCTAAAAAAATAGTATACAGTATCGGTCGGATTTACATGAACTTTTGGGGATATTTTTTGCTGAGCTGCACGAGCTACGCTTTTATCCCTGAATAAATGTTTTTCAAAATAACTTTTAAAATGGTCATTGTTTCCACTATTTCAAGGATCGTATCTCTCAAAGTTTCCCAAGCGTCTAAGTTGAAACGTATGCTGTTCGTAAGTAATTGAAATTGAAATAATTTCCGAGAGAAAGTACCGTCGCGTTTTAAAATAATTTGACTGTATTATTATTAATTTGACTTATTTATGATTGAAATATAAATTCGAAGTTAAAAGCTTTCAGAAATTAATTTTCAGCGGTTTCAAATAATTCATTATTTTTATCTTTATTTCGATTGAACTTGACATTTAAATTATTCATCACCTGAACGCAGTAGTAGGTACTTCTTCAGCAGTTCATCATTTATAAATTTGGAAGGATTGACGATAAAATTTCTTGCTTCTCTCTCATGTGAATTACATAAATTAAATAAATTATACAATCTGAATAATAAATTACCCATTTATAATATTTCTTCGCTAAAAAAAATGTCGCCCTTTATTTTCTACCTCCCTCTGGCATTTACGTCGTTTAGCATTTCAACCGCTCAGTTATCGGAAACGAGCAAAAAAGAATTCCATGATATAAATCCTTCCACCCATGACCACGCTTTGAATTTCTATTAGCCTTAGTCACTCAAAGGTCGTGTTGTTTTACAAAAATGTTTGGCGGAAAGTTAGTTGAAATGAAATTACTTTTCTCAAAAGTATCGATCTAGTTGGTATAATACGTGGTAATACATAGAAAAATTTGTTCAGAAGTTAAAAAAATTAAGGGCTAGCTAGGAAAGACAAGCGTACAGTCAATCCTGTACAAAACAAGAGTCATTTTGCACGGAATCGAAGTTAACACTGAACTGTATTGGGAACTATAACTCCGATAATCCTCCAGCGGTTAAATTTCCAGTCTGTGGATTATGTCGTCACCGACATAGTGCAGGCGTGTACAAGTAATGCGAGGCTCTGCAAGCATAATTAGCCCCGTACGGAGGCAAACTGGCAGAGTTTGCAAGTCACCGCGGCGAGCAAGGCTGTGTCTTTAAAAATTTCGTGGTCGAAAATAAACGCCGATTCACCGCGTGATCATTAAGTCACGCTTCTCACCGGGCTTTTCAATTGGCCGACATTGTTGCACGCGAGAAACGTTTCAAACTCCGTGTCCACCTATAACGCGCCAATTAAACGTCCGCGTGTCTATTGCGAAATTTGAATTTCATTTGGCCGTCATCTTGCCGCGGCCGGCATAAATATTCATAATATCGATTGCTCGTAAGTTACACGAAAATATTCATGGCGACGCAGTATTGAGTCGTTGGCGAGGAACATGTCAAGCCGAGGCTGACCTGCGATCGGCTCGATTAATTTCCACCGACCGTTTCCGCGCTAATTCGCGCTAATTTCCGCCCGGGGAAAGTGCGGACGAACCGCAAAAATACACGGCACGGTTACACGTGTACATAGAGGTTGACATAGAGACATTATACGGGCAGGGGCATTACACAAATATATGACGTCACGGTATAACGATGCAAAGTAGGATCCATGTTGATTTTCAGCTTTTGCAACGGGAGGGAAAGGGGGGAGGGGAGATTGCGTGTTTGCACGGTCCCGGGCACGCATCCACACGCGCTTGACACCAACCCAGAAACGATTTACACTGTAGGTATAGCAGGGAAATGCAAGCAATGTGTGTAGCGCGATTCTGCGATAGCGACACTGCCACGACGACATCCTATAAATACGATCGCGCGTACGTGGGACGTATAGTTAAGAATTAGCTTCCTGTCGATCGACGAGTCAAAGCTCGATGCTTTCACTGAAGAATCTTATCTCCTAAACCGTCGTGTTTGTATGTGTTCGTCACACGTGCGTCACACTGATTGATCGGAATCAGAAAACTTGAATTAATTGTTCCTTTTTCTTCTTTTTAAGATTAGTAGAAACATATTTTTGTCACATTTCGTAATCGCGAAGTCCGTCTGAAAATCCGATTAACAAGTACGCGAAATGGAGCAGTTGGCAAGCTTGTAAAAAAAAAATCATCGTTGAAACTCCGTTTTATCGAACTCGGGATTTAATTTACCTGTAAGAAAATACAAGACTGGTAGATGTTTCTGTGACACGTGTTTCGTACCACTTTTGTCAACATGACAAAAATCAACGATAAGCTTGACTTTTAGTCTGGAGCTTCTACCGCGACGAGCTGCAGTTTCGCAAATGAAAGCATCGCTGAAAGTTTTAGGCTAGAAATAAGAATTGTCCCGATGTCTGCGGAATGACTGAAATTCGCGTCACATTGGAACGGATAAACGATGTTCTCTCGGTCTGATGTCACTGGCACGCGATCAACGAACGATTTCATTCAGGCGAACAGTCGCCCGTGCAAAACGAAACGCGCATTATCAACAGGATATAGACTTCGCTTCCGCAAATTACCCGACGGTGGTACCGGCGCTCGTCGCAAATCCATCCCGATAATGGCGCCGATTGTTCCCATTTAAACAGCAATCTGCATTAAGTTCGCTGGAAGGGAGCGAGCGCTGTTTCGATGCTTACGCGGATTACGCCGTTTAAACCAGCGGCACCGTGAAATTACGGGGAAAAACGTTTCACCGTAACGGGCTTGTCTTACGTATCGCACGCGCGCGTATCCGCATCGTAAACGAATTCACCACATGTGAAACACATCGTGTTTCGTATACGTTCGGCGGCAGATGGTTACATCGAGAGACGATTACTCGGAGGGAGAACGAACACGGACAGGAGTGTTTCGCCTTCTAAATATATACAGGTGTGTGAGGTGAAGTTCACGGATATACGGACGGTGGGTTGTGCGCGCGCGATTTCCCCGGGTTGGGAACGCGCTGTAACCCCGGCTCTCGAATTTCAACTCTTGATTCTTTTATTCGATCCGTGCCGAGGTATGCAGTGCTGGTACAATCTTTATCAGCTCGTTTGTACGTCGTAGGTAATGCGCTCGTTCGCTAAAACTCGGAAAGAGAGAGAGAGAGTGAGAGTGAGAGTGAGAGAGAGAGAGAGAAAGGGAAACAGGGTTGTCTGTTGAATAAGGGTGGAGAGACTTAACGTTACGTTAGTTTAGAAACCATTGTCGGCCGAGGGTTGCACACGAGCGCAGCCGAGTCGTGACTCGTGCTCTTTCGCTGCTTGAGAACGGTTATACAAGTGGGAGGGGAGAGGGTGGTTACGGTTTCAGACTCGGCTGCGACCGGTACGTGTATGAATATTTTACAAAAATACACGCTTCAAAGAACCCAGTCATCCCCTATTCACGGTTGCTCGAATTTCCAGTTGCACACGGAAACGTGCTACCACAACCGAGAGCCGTTTCCTTGTTTTAGAATAACTATTGTGTGCTCTCCTTGAACGTTGCACTCGTCCCTCGGTCTCGGATTCGGTGCGTGTGTCGTTCCTCCGGTCCTGACAAACGAATGTATACGTCTTTCTTTTCTTCCCCTCCCCCTCTCTGTCCGAGTTTCAGAATTTTTCTCTTCGCTCTTGAGCTACTTTGAAATTGAATCGTCACTGTAACGAGACAGGGTTGGTCTTCTCACGACACGCGTGATCTAGAATATATTTTCACCACAATATACGCCTTCCCACTTTTTCCGAGCTTCGTCTTTTTTTTTTTTTTTTGGGAACACGNTTTGGCTACACGCGAGTATGGGACACGTGACGAGGGAGGAAGTTGCAAATGAAGATCGATAAACATTATCTGAAAGAAGCAGCATGACGATTCTTTCGGGGCAGGAGAGGAGATAAAGTTTCTGGACTTTCGGTGCCCCGTTGCAAACTTTTAAACGTGTAAACCGATAACAAAGCGATTGCACGTTGTTCGCAACAACGTACGTCGCTAACTTCCACCACCTCGAAACGAGCTTCCTGTCGAGAGTACGCGACTGAAATTTCTTCCCGAACCCGTGACCACGGGCGAGAAAGAGAAAGAGGGTCAGTTCCCGATCGTTGATTACGGGATTAAACGGGGGTTCGGGGTGAAACTCTCGCTTTATCATGAATTCCCTTTATCTTCGTGCGCGTGGAGTCCAAGTAAACGACGTTGAACGACGTGAGATTTATTCTCACGCGTTCTGCCTCTTTTTCGATACGTCACACGACTTAATCGTAAATTGTAGCTACCTGCGAGGGTCTTTCACCGCCGCGGCGGGACATTTATTTCCTCGAGCTTTCTGCCGCCCGCGACTCATGATTTATGACCGCGCCGATCGGTTTCGTTGATTCCTTTGACCGAGGCTTTATCGTTAACGAACTCCTTCCCGTCGTGCTGTTTCACCGGAGCTGCTGCCGCTGCGAACAACGTGTTTTTCGAGAAACGGGAAGGAATCGAAGGTGCTCTTCTCCGTTTCTTCCTGATATACATCCGCCTTTGTGTTCGCGCGGAGGAAGAGATATCGTACGGAATATAATGTGTTACGCAATCGCCGGAGAAATGATTGTCTTGCGTTACTTGAATTTTCCCGGTTATTTCGTTCGGCTTGTTCCTCCGTTGAAGAAGAATGCAAAAATTCACCAGCTACCACCTGTACGAACATAATTGAAGAATTGAAACTGGGTAGGAATTTGTTTTATCCATTAAATATTGCTGCATTGAATATTACATATATATATTTATATATATTTCGTATTTAATACATAAATTTTTCAAATTTTTCCATAAGAATTCGCAGTTTGTTAGGTTTTGGAATTTTCGAAAATTTTCGAAGAGATCCTTTCCCCCAACGTTCTATTCGAGATTTCAGCACGACGTTCCATTCCGCACGGCGCATTCTAGATTTTCTGTCTTCGCCTCTTTTGTCGTCTCAGCGTTGCGTGATAAATTGTGCAACATGCATACGTCCCCTTCCCCGGCAAGAGAAGTCGCGTGTTATGTAAACTCGTCGCAGGTGTATGCGTTCACGCGCCGGAAATCTCGTTCGAAAGTCGCATTTATTTGTATTTCAGCGAAATTTCGATATTTGAGAAATAAGATGTCCGCGCGAAGCGTACGAGTCTCGATTGAGAGGTGGAAGAGAAACAGGTGAATGAAGGGCGGAGGGAAAACGAAAGGAGGATGAGGACGTGACGAGCTTCTGCGACGACCGTCCAATTCGGTGGAAGTTCATTTGCAAAAATTTTTATTGCCCCGCGCTCGCGAAACTTCCTCTTTCCCCCTCCTCACGTTTTTTTCGACATTTATTAAATCCTCCCTCTTTGTTTCATGCACCTTTATTTCCCCTCGAACAATGGTACACACGGTCGATTCTCGAACCGCGGGGGGGGGGGGGGGGGAAAGANAAGATCTCTGTCCCGCGACTTGAAAAGAGTTCGCTCGCTCGATTCGAAAATCGGTACGACCTCCCTAAAAACGTCCCCTCCATTCCCTTCTCTCTTCGTTCCGTACAAATGACCATTTCACGCGTCTGCCGGGACGTTCGTTAGGTTTCGATATCTGAATTTGCAACGTGAGAAAAATGGGGATGTTGAAAAATACGGTAAACTGAGATTGCAATTAATTTGCCTTGCAATTTGTCGTGGACCTTTGTTGTACCGTTATAATAGACTTTCGTGACTTTTTTCTTAGTCATATTCTTAAGAAACCACGAGTTCGCGTGGAAGCTCGCAGTTTAGTTGCTAATTCCAAATCTGAAATTGAATTGAAAGCTTCCGTTTCGAGGAGAGACGGTGCAAACAAACAACGAGACAAAATCTCGAGACAAAGGAAATTTTCTGGCCCATGGAAATAACCCGATCGTGTTAAAAAAAAAGAAAAGGGCGTCGAAGAAATAATCGGTTTCTCGAGTGGCCTATTGTTCGCGGCTTCTTGCATCGCCTCGGAAAGTGGAAACGGGATGAAACGGTAGGAAAAATAAATCAAGCAGCTTCGGGCAGCAAGTATTTCTCCGTCAAATGAGATTTTGATAGAGCGAGATCGAATCGTTGCTGCCGCGATCGGCGCGGCGCTGCGGCGCTCCGATAAGAGGGTGGGGTTGCGATTAGGGTTGCTAGGGGCTTGATTTATCGGAAATTAATATGCTACACCCCGTCGGGACTCGGTGAAAACACAACCTGCGCGGTCGTTCTGCGTTCGTCGTTCGGCACCGCGTACGAGAATTTAAAACAGATCCTCATCGCGGTTCATCTCGTTCGTTAGGCTGAAAAGCGCCACGGTAACGAAGCGTAGATGAAACTGGCTGAAACGTATTAATGTTTCTCGAGAGCGTCGGGAGTACTCTCGGCGAAGAACTTGGCCGCGGACCTCGTGGGACGAAAGGACTTCTGAATGGTGAAGATAGAGTCTAAGAACCTGCCTGTCCTGTCCCTGAACGAATTTGGGAAATGAACCGCGGCTCGCTCGAGCTATGATGGCTTGACTTATGGCTTCGGAGGGACGAACCCAGCGGGGATGTTGAGTCACGATGAACGTTGTCTTATAACTCTGTCGCTGCTTCCGCTGTAAAATACGCTTGAAATGTCAGCGTAGAATGTGGAATTGACGAGAGAGATTAGGAAGATTTAAGAATAAGGGATAGGGTAGAAAAGACTAAAGAGTTTTGAGATTCAGTAATAAAATTAGTAGAAATTATCTGTCGATTATGTATGTTTGAAGCAACCGTGTGTACATTTAAAATTGATTCGAAAAATGATAGTTAATATTTCCTACGATCCATAGAATTGGGACGAATGTGGAATTGGCGAGAGAGATTAGGAGAATTGTTTCAGAAGAGTGAACAGGGTAAAAAAAANTAATAAAATTAGTAGAAATTATCTGTCGATTATGTATGTTTGAAGCAACCGTGTGTACATTTAAAATTGATTCGAAAAATGATAGTTAATATTTCCTACGTCCCATAGAATTGGGACAAATGTAGAATTGGCGAGAGAGATTAGGAGGATTGTTTCAGAAGAGTGAACAGGGTAAAAAAAACTGAAGAGTTTTGAGATTCAGTAATAAAATTAGTAGAATTATTTGTCGATTATGTATGTTTGAAGCAACCGTATGTACATTTAAAATTGATTCGAAAAATGATAGTTAATATTTCCTACGATTCATAGAATTGGGACGAATGTAGAATTGGCGAGAGAGATTAGGAGGATTATTTTAGAATAGGGGATAGAGTAGAATCTCAAATGATGAAATGAGTACAAGTTACATTTAATACAAATTATTTATTAATTATACATTTGAAGCAACCAGGTGTATGTTTGAAAAACGATGGTTAACAGAGACCTAGAACTAAAGAGAGATTACCAGAGATGCCAAAACTTGTAACGCGATTAACTTGATTCGCCATTGTACGACTCATCCTTACGGGATAATGTTCGATAGAAGGCAGACAGAGGAAGTAATCTAATGCATAAACAGTGTTCCATTTATCGCGGCGAAACTCGTTCGCGGTTACAAGGCTGTCTAACGTTACACGTGTCGAAAAGTTTTGAAATTAACATCGGTGTGTATGACGTCCGCGGCGGTAACTCGCAAAACATGTTTCGCAGGGTGGCGGAACGTGGCGGAACTTTGCCCGATCAGATATAATCGAAATCGTGGAACACGTACTAATCGGTAATCTCGTTGTTGCTTTCAGCAATTCCATGGAATAGCGACGATGACCATAGCAACGATGGCTAGCATGAAGTTTTTTCGCGTATTTCTGGCACTCCTCGGAGGCACGCACGTCCTGTGCGCGCAGCCATCAGTATCGCCAACAGTGAAGAGTATCGGTGAGTCTTTCCTTCACGTCCCTAGCAAATAGTTTTAATTTTTCCAAAATTCAAGTATAGACAAAAAGACAGATTAAATAAAGTCTGTTAGTCTTTATTTAATCTGTCAGTCTGAAACCTACACAACAGACGTATTCGTCTAGTCGACTTTTATGAATTTCTCGATTCGACTGTTTAATGACACCTGCTAACTGCATTTACTTTCTATAATATTTTTAATTATTTCGCGTGTCCCAAGATTGACGTCAGTTGTCAATTTAAACGTAAGTATTAGAATTCAATTCTAATTAATCTAATATAAATTGTGTTTGTTTGAAATAATATCAGCGATCCCTGTTCAGTTCACGATTCGTGTAAGTACTTTTGAACATCTACCAACGTTGGTACATTACCAAACAAAAAGAAACAAGACTCGTCGAAGAAAAGGGTGAAACAACCGGTAAAAGCAGGATACTTGGCAATTATAGCATTCATCCGACTTTTTCTGCTTAACAGGGTGAAACGTTACAACCACTTCTCGTAACGTTGCAATCACGCGAAGACGAGCGAAATAATCGGGATCGAGATCGTCAACGGTTTAATGAAACTTTTGCCGGCGATGTTAGTTGAAAAAAATAGGTCGAAGTGTAACGAAAGAGAGAGAGAGAGAGAGTAGAAGATCGTGTTGTGAAAGTTCTTCGCTCGAAGTCTACCTGACAGAATCGCAGATCACGTGCACACTTCTACTTTAACCCTCGACGAAGTTAGCTCGTTCGTGGATTATGTTAACTCGTTGACACACTAGTTCCTTTTACAGTAGAACATTTGTACGTAATTTAGGGACTGTGATCCCTTAAAATCATATCTTTCGCAGTGACAGCGATGTTTGAAAAATTAAGACAAGAGCGAACGAAGATATTTTTTTAAAGCAAGATACGATCAAAACGTTTGTTGTGTATCCTTTGAAACGCGCGTTCTTTATCGTAAGCGATAGTCAGGGCACGTGATATTCGCCAGAGTGCTCGGAGGCCTCAGTCTATCGTTCAATCAGTCTTAGATAGTGACGAAAGTGAACTCGAAGGCGCCGGTTTTCTATGTAATTAACGACTATCCATCCTCTCGGCAATTATGAAGCCGAGAGGGGGCCGGTAATGAAATCTGTGCGAGCAGCCAGCAGCTCGCTGCTCGCGTGGAAACGAACCGGCATGCGAACGAGTCTGTCAAGAAGACAGACGACCGATGTGTATCTACCCGTTCCATTGTAAACACGTAATTATACGATTCCGTTTGATATCTGTCATCTGTCTAGCCGTCGACGTTCGTCAAGTTCGTGGCTTTCTCGCCAAGAGAGAAACCGTTTTTCCGGCCTGATTCGCCAGCTGAAGGAACGATCCTCTTTCAACGAGCATCGTGGATCAAAAGAGCGAATGGCCTCGGCGTTGCTTTATGCGGGTGTGCGAGCTGTGTGTATTCGAACGATCGAGAAAGCAAAACGCTGGCAGGGTTTCGTTTCTTAACGGAGAAACGCGAGCTCGAGTGTCGAGCAAAGGCGAGCGCTCTGGAAAACTGTCGCTGCGAGCCAGTTTCGAGAACACACGCTCGAAATCGATAACCGCCGCACGAATCTCTTCGTCGATGTTTCCATTAAATATACCATAATTGCCACGATTCGTCGAATCGGTCAGCCACGTAATCGTTTCGTATTTGCCTTTCGTGGAAATTTTATTTCAACGCGTTTCATCACCGACGATTTCATCGACGCGATTAACGTTACACGTTATGCGTTCGTTTTTTTTTCTTTTTTTTCCTCTCAAATCGCAATCTGTAATAATCGTTCTCTCTTTCTCCTTTTTTCTTCTTTTTTCTCCCCCCTCAGAATAATTTTCGTCTACGATGCATGGAAATTACGCGATCGAAAGCTGTATCGTTCGCCTAGCGCGAAAGAAAGATATCGCCTCGTAAGGTAGCGGTAATTTATCGAGCGGATATTACGGTTTTCCAGAGGGAGAGAAACGGCCCCCGAGACACGGGACGAGACGAGACGAGACGCAGAAAGGCGAGAAGAAAGACCGGCGCGGCAGTCTCGGCTAGAATGGAAAATGGGCGTGCGATAAATTCGATTCGCCATATTCGTCATCGCGTTTAATGGACGAAATTCCGCGACGTGTTTCGAGTTCCCATTTCATTGAAAACCGATATCGATGCGTGGTCTCGAGCCCGAGACAGGCCCGGGTCTGTTCCAGGTACCGTGTACCAACATCGACTTCCCGTTATGGCACTCTCTCTTGTGTTGTCGTCTAGTTGTTCGAGCACCACTCGAAGCGCCTTGATTACGTTCGAGCGGAAAAAGCCAATATCGCCCGGTCGTTCTGCCGTTTTCTCGCGGTTTCTTCGCGAATAAGCATGTGTTCCACTCCTCTTTTTTTCTCCTTTTTCTTCCCTTGCGAAGCACCGATGTTTAATCACCGGCGTGCTTTCCGCTCCTTTCCCGGAGAAAAAGAAAAGAGAAACGAATCTGTTCGGTAATCAACGAACGATATTTACTTCGATACTTTTAATCAAACGTGCCCGATGATTAATAACGGGGCGTTCTCTCGTGAATGATAACTTTATCTTCCTCGGTATCGCGAGTATGCAATTTTGCTCAGGTAAGGCTGAAGCAATCCCCGGTGATTGGTATTCGGTTCTCCGGAGGAACGGAAACGCTTTGATTCCCGGAATTCGTTTGCCGGGAAGCTCTCGCCCGTTATAAAAAGTCGAGCTCTTCCCTCGTGGCTTCCAAATTCTCATTTCTCAGAGTAATAATCAGAAAGTTGAGAACTCGCCGGTGGATTCCAAATTTCGATCCAACAACGCGAAATCCTCTGACTTCTCATCCATTAGAAAGCTAGGATTTGTCTGCAATTAACAAGTGAATTATCCAATATAAACATCATAAATGACCCATAAACTTTAAGGATCTGTGCGACATTAGAAACAGTAATAAACTCACAGTTGTGAAAAAGAAATCGATGCGAGAATAACAGAATGTGTCTCTCGGAATAGAGATGACTCGTTCGAAGTCGCGATCGCGCGAATCGATTTATCAAACCCATTGATGACAGGTTGGTCCGATATTACCGTGACACTTCCTCCTCCCCTCCTCTCCCCCTTCGGCCGCTGTGCCGGTCGTTTCCATCGAATTCATTTGGTATCCTCATTCCGCTCGGGATTATACGCGATGGCGTGTATAATGCGGTTCGCGATCTCGATGTCATTCGGCGTGCACGAAGGAAGAGGAGCCGCTCCTTCCAACAATCCCGGGACACGGTAAAAACTAAGATTACTATGCAATGCAATCAGCGGCGTACCAGGGTTCTTTCAGATTAAAACACACAGCCCCGGGATTACAGGTCGAAACTATTGTTTTGCCGAGAGCCGCGTCCAGGCAGATTGTGTGTACTCGTACTGTACGAACACTTGGCACGAAAAAAAAAAAAAGAGTCATCGTGGTAACACGCGGTGTTACGGTGAAACGGGGCTGGGGGGAGAGGGAGGGAGGGAGGGAGAAAGAGAGGTCGAAAAGAAAATACCACAGGGTCAACTCGAGCGGTACGCACGTCGTTAGCTCGACGCGTTTCGCCCGCTTATCCGCCTGCGTTTCAACTCCATCGGGCATTTGCATATTCGCGGCGGCGTGCCATTTTTACAAAAGCTCGCGAAATTGCCACGGAGATCGTTCCCGCGCAGCGATACGCCGGCCGCCACTTGTTGAAACGATGATAATATTAGTTTTGCGGCTACTCGCGTCGACAACTACGCTGTTGATAAAACACGTTTACTATCTGCAGGACTCGGCCGCTGCCTGTTTCCCCTTCGCTCGTTTGTCTCTCTGCCTCGTGCGGTGAAAAATTTGGCCACGCTCGAGCGACAGGACTCGAAACAGTGTGCTCGGTTGAATTCTTTTCCTCTTTCTCTCTTTCTTTCTTTTTTTTTTTTATAACTAAACTTCTGAGAAAATGAGATTCTCGAGTTTCGAACGTCGAAGGCATCGAATTTTCGAAATTTGGGATTTTCCTAGCTCCTCGAACTCCTTAACTCTTCTCTCTCAACTTTTCAATTTTGTTCGTCTGGCGCGAACTGACGAAACACCGAAATTTTGTCAGATTCAAGATTCTGTTGCAAGATCGTCGATCGACGTTTCGAATCACGCGTGCGAAAGAATTCGTTGACATGCCTTTCCTGGCGTGGATGGAAGTGACTGCTCCGTTTAATTGCCATTCGCAATTAATTTCATCTGAGATCTACTCTCCGCGCAGCTCGAAATTAATCTTCATGTGCATATTCTTCTTCCTTTCTTCTTTTTCTTTCTCGCGAAAGGTCTCGCGGCCGAAATCGGTCGAGTTTCTCTGAAAAATGTGTCGCTGGTCTCGGTGACGACACTCGTACAGCCGTGAAGAAATTGAAGTGTACACGAGCGGCCTCGAGTTGCCTAGTGACTACTCGTTAACTTTATTCCGTTTTCGGACTGGTCGCCGGCCAGCACTCTCTCTCTCTCTCTCTCTCTTTCCCGTTCTCTCGTCGCGAGTACGACGAAGACATTCCCTTTCGAAATTGCTCGCGCGTTTTCTCCAGCCCGGAATTTTATCACTGGTTGCCGCGCACCAGCTTCGAATTAATGGTTATTTTATTCATACGAGGCGGTTCTGGTTCCTTTTGTTCCGTTCTGTATTTCGTAGTCCGATTGTCCGCGACAGAAATTCGTGATTAATCGCTTCGGTTCTTATCGTACGCCCCGCACGTCCAATTCAAAACGATGACGGAAAAACCGCCGCTACTTTTCTTCCCCATTCAATTCTCGCTCGGGGGATTCATTCATTATCCTCTCGCGGAGTGCGTCGTAAATAACGTTATTCTACCGTTTGAAAGAAGTATATTAGCGCGAAGCGGTAAGAAGCATCGTTAAGAGCGCGGCTACGTCGGATACCGGATCATTTCGAACCTGCTGGCGAATGATTCACGAAACTCCTTGTCCCGTTCTTTCTTTCCTCGAGCCCAGCCCTTTCATTTACAATGAGAACGAACCAGCGAGAAAAATAGCACCGGGCGCCGAGTATAATGCAGAGCTGCACAGAGTTCGTTCTTCGAAGAATTGTTTGATACATTATTAAAACGACGATCCGATCAAATTGCGAGGGAGATCTCAAGGCGAGATATTATCCCGGAGACAGTTTCTCGAATTGTAACGTCACTGGGCGTTAACAGCGGTAGGTTACAAATTGCGTTACTATCTCTTATAGCAGGTACGTTAAACGGAGGACAGAATGGAGGGAATTTTAATGAGTGAAAACGAGATTCGCGAAGAATCTTCTTTCAAGGCGTTTCGTTGGATACATCGTCTATCCGTTGAAAGTGCGAAACGAGGGATTTTCCAAATTGTACGAACTGCGAGTCTGAAACGTCATCTCCAGAAGAGTTGAAACACGCCTGATTTATTCGACGATTTACGAAATTGTTTAAAAAGGAGATGATAAGGGTGGATCACGGCGCGCCTCGATAACGCGTTAAACAGAAGAGACGATTAACCGGGGAAGTTTGATTGGCAGGTACGTGAGAAAAGGGCGAGTCTAGTCAATGACCAGATCGAGAGATGGCCAGAGGCAGGGTGTAGGCTAATGCATAAACAATGCGCCGTTTATCCGCGTTGGGGATGCAAGCTCAATGAATAATAAACTACCCTGCAGACACGCGGATAGATAGATCGGTTCTGGTACGATGCACGACCGTGGCCCTGGTGGGAGGATTATCGACGAAAAAGTGCACCGATGCTCGTGCACACGCGATGACCCCCGACATCTCCCTCCCTCACACATAGCAGGGTGTGAATATTATTGCTTTCAAGATTTCGTCCGTTCACACGCGCCATTTAAACCAACCTCCGCGTCGATAAATTCGGGCGAGACTTCTCGCGCACGTGTGGCCTCCATACGAAGTTGCGTACGATTCTCCGCAATAATGGCGAAGACGAGGACACGATCGATCGAGGAATTTATGGCGCGGATGATTTATACCGTGTTTATACGTATTTATAGAGTGCTCGGATGTGCTTCGGCAAATAACGTTTATATACTCGAATTCGACGTTTAGCATTCTGGATGAGATATGGGGCAAAAGTCGGATTCCGTTTTTTCTTTTCTTTTTTTTCCCCCTATTTTCGTACGTATTATCTCGCGTGCATATGTTGCGTGGAGATTAACGATTTTGAAACAAGCCAGCGTCAATATATATTTCGCGCTGTCACTTTATTTCAGTACTCAATATGTGGAATCACCGAAGGCTTAAAATTGTGCGGTTCATTTTTCACAGGAGGAATAGATTCGCAACAGAAATCATTTCTCTGGATTCGTACATAAAAAAATTCCGATTCAGGCTCCACTCTGATCAAAGGAACTCGTCACGAGCGTGTTTGACGTGAAAAGAAAGAAAGAAAGAAAGAAAAAAAAAGAAAAACTGTTTCGTTCCGTTTGAATCGACTCCGCGGTAATTCGTCTGCATTCGGCCGCGCGTGCCGCACGGTACGGATTTAAAACAGAGGATACCAAAGGAAATTAAGCAGCGAAACACAGCCGCTCGAATCGCGGGGAATTAGCAGCGGATTCAATCACCGAGTTTCAACTCTTTACGATCTTTTTCCGACTTATTCAACGTTTCGCCGCTTTCATTCGCGGTTTTCTAACCGCTGTTAGCCCGTTGCACGCGTAATCGGCAAAAGAACAAAACGGAGCGACGAAGGAGAAGCTTTATTAACGTTCCGCCACGATGAAACGTCGTCGAAACAGCCGCTTCGTTGAATTAAACGAACAGCCGTCGTCGAAAACTGCGTCTTCGTTTCACATTTCCGGACGTCGGCCCTTCGTTTCCGCCTTTCGTCGTGTACCCTACGATTTTCTTCTTCCTCCTCCTCCTCCTGTCTTTCCATTCCGTTTGTTTCCTTTTTTTGTTCGCCTTTTCTCGTTACCAAGAAACAACTTACTGAGAACTGGCGAAAAGAGAGAGAGAGAGAGAGAGAGAGAGGAGGTGAAACACGCGGCGGGTTACTCGGTTGACGGATCGTTTAGTTGTTTGAATTACCACCGTCTCCTAACAAATATTTGCCAAGTTTTACGGAATTCATTATCTCGGCGTGGCACGGAGAAGGGTTGGAGGGGAGGGGGTGGGGAGCGCTGAACAGTTTAATTGTGTAAAACCGGCGAATTACGGAGGAATAAGTCAACGGCAGGGCGCCGGATACTTGGATAATTAAAACGATCCCGCGGGCAAACGTGGCCTTTTAAATTCTCGCCAATTCCAATTTCCTTGCTCTTCGTTTTTTTTTTTTATTTTTTTTTTAATTTTTCCCC
>NIPQ01093013.1:35980-100447 GCA_002806875.1 Lepidotrigona ventralis hoosana
CCCCTTTTTTTTTTTGCTTCCTGCTATTAACATATTCCGCGGTTCGCCGTAAATGTTACGTTTCCAGAGGATTACTACTGCGGCGTTTCGAAAAAATTTACCGTCCACTTTAACACGTTGGCGTTTGGCGTTTTGTTGCCCTGGCTGGCTATGTACGTGCTCGCACGCACACACGCGCAAAACAATTTCAATTTGCGCGCGCCACGCGCTACCACGCCCGTGTAAAAAGCGTTCACGCTTAATTTCGCGTGAACGTCGCGAATCTCGCTATCTCGTTTGCTGTCGCCTCGGGAAACTGCGTCGCGCGTAATGCGCGCACTCCATCAGCGCGGCCCGCGACTAAGTCAGTTACACACCTCTGTCTCTGGCAAAAACCCTGTGACTTGCGCGAAACGAGTGATTATCGCTTTATTTCTCGTTGAAAATCGTTCGTCGAGCAGCGAGCTCTCCGGATTCGAGCGAGCATAAATTGGGGGAGCGGTGAAAGAATGACTATGTGGACCGCGTTTGCGGGAAGTTTCAAGGCGCAGAAATGTAGACAGTGAGTGTAATGTACAAAAATGTCGAAAAAAGTGTGTCGAAATAACACGCGAAAGAAATGATTTTCTGTTTCCTCAATTATATCCATGAAAATTTAAAGAGTTCGTAGTCTAATGATTATCATTGAAAACTTTACGCCATTTTTATTGAGAAAAAAGAAAAGTATTTGGAAGTAATATTTCGAACTTACGGATGAAAGAAATAGTCTAGGAGAAATTAAATTTCAGAGGAACGAGAGATAAATGCGAAATATATTTTGGAATAGAGCATTATTATAATTAGTGATAAGAGGTACGATATTTAGTGCATCGTTGACACTCGAAATGTCGGAATTATTAGCCCAAATAAATGATGCATACGCATAATTTTCAACGTTCATCGTTTATTTCGCGATTATTTACGCCATTTACTCATGATAAATTCATGAAAGTTGCAAAACAAATCAGACGAGCTATCCGTATTACATGGAAATACCGGGATATATATTTTCACACACTGCGGCCATAAGTCAAATAAACTAAATCGAAATATACAGTAATGATTTTAACGACGACATACTATTTGTAGAGTGAAATCAAATAATTGTCGCGTGCTACGTGTACCTGGTAGAAATTTGGAAACGCGAAAGCAATTATCTTGGCACATTTATCTATATAATTAGAGAAGTGAAGTGAAGTGACTGTACCTAAAGGCCATTTCTTCAACAAGAACGAAAAACGAGAATCAAGTTAAAGTCAAAGAGAAATTGCGAACGACAGTAATTGGATGTTATGATTTCCTAGAGATACGGAGATATGTTTCTCTGCACATGTATGGAACGAATACCGCAGTCGTTTTCGAAGATCGCAGCCATTGTTCCCCAGATCCTCCTCTAGGTTGTAGGAATTTCTCGTGCGCAAAATTCTATACCGTGTAAAACATTAAACATTGCGGTATGTCCCGTCGTAATTAGTGTACGCGATATTAATTAATCACGGTATAGCAGCGAGGGTGGAGATCTCGCGGGATGAGAAGATTCTGGGCTCGAATCGAGCGGCGGCTGTGCGGCCACTAGAGATAACAGTCCAATTAAACATTAACGGCGCAAGTTGAACGAAATACGCCGTCTCGTTGTTTAATTCGATTGAAAGTTGGCAACACGCGTGCCGGATACGCGGAACTCCGCACGAAAGACAGACTTAACGCGTTTAACGCGAAATTAGATAAGGCGGCAAACGTATGGGTCTGCGGGGGCAAGTTCCGTGAATGCGACGGCGGAACTGGGCTAAAATCTACGGAGTGAGAATTTCGGAGTTGTAATAAAAATGCGTGGTGATGGCTCGTGGGTGGCAAAATACGAAGGGTGAAAGGATTAAGAAGGAACAGGACGGAAAAGGGTCGGAGAAGTGAACGTAAAGTAGAGAGAATAAGACAAATAGGGAAGAGAAAGAAATAGAAGAGAGAGAGAGAGAGAGAGAGAAGGAGAAAGTGTCGGTGGAAAGGGTTTTCTTTAACCCGATAAAACGTGATCCTCGCTTTATCAAGTTAACGTAATCCACTTATTTTCAACCAGCAACGAGGTGGGTTGCAGAGGCCGTCGGATGAAGAACGGTCGTGGAATAGCGAGTATGGGAGCGAGATTATGTAGGTGTAAAGCCCGCGGCGGGAAATACTGCCTTTTAAATTAATTTCAGGCAACGTTCGTCGTCGTATACAGAAGCGACGAGCTGTTTGTCCCTTCGTCGTGTAATTTCACTTCTCTACAACTCTCTCTCTCTCTCTCTCTCTCTCTTTCTCTCTCTGTCTGTCTGTCTGTCTGTCGGTTCTCTAAACTCTAGCTCGCCACACCTCACGGGTTTGCCCAGGCCTTCGTCTATATCACATGCTGCCGGTTGGACCGGTTCCAATTGCGAATTGAACCGTTCGTAACTGTTGAACGTGAATTATGGCGTTTATTTATTCTGGCCTGTCCCTCGTGCCATTCCCCGTTGGCTATCCTGTTCGCAGCCATCCATCCTACTACGCCCACGAAATCAGTGTTTCGCGGACGATGGCCCGGTTGTGTAACGATTTCCCTTGATTATAATCGAATCGGTCAATGGAGGATCGTTTGAAAACTCCCCCTCTCCTACGTCGCGCCACAGATTGAAAATGATAGAAATAAATAATTATTTGCAATGTTCGATTGCCAGCGACGGTCCACGCGTTAAAATCGATTAATCTGCTCTGTCTTTCGAAACTGAGGTTCGTCATCATTTTCTTTGTTTGTATCTGTCCTTTGTTTTCTGTTTCGTGGCAGCTTGGAGAAACGTTCCAAGGCAGGCTCAAGTGGCTTCGAACGCGGCTGAAATGAAAATCTTGCTTTAAACGAGGTTAAACGAGGGGAAACTGAAATCTGAAACCAATACGGAATTGCCAATTATCAAAAGTTGCAAATGTTCAGCATCGATGCGGACCGTCACGGCAATCTTCTTTCTTTCGCGTCTTCTGCGAAACGATTCACGCGTACAATTTGCCGTCAACTTCAGTCTCCTTGACTCTTCGTTGCGGCGCACGCAGACGGCGAAGTAGAGCGAAAATCGAACAAACAGCAGCAACACAAAACGATATCATAGCCCGCGGGACAGTTGTTTGAAATATCGCCGCGCGATATATGCGTAAACATGTACAATCTTCATTATTATGCCGTCGCCATTATTCCGTATCAGAGGATCGTAGCAGTGCTGGTCCGCGGTGCGCAAAGTTTCAGACGTTGTCTGAGTAGTTTATGAATACCGCGACGCCGGGATGAGTATGGCCGTGGTGGATGACTGGGGTCGTCGAGATGCCGGTGAAAACGGAGGGGAGGTACCAGGAAGCGTTTATCAACCCTCTGTCCCTGACAAGCGCGCATATAGACGTAGAATATATATACTGACTCTCTCTCTCTCTCTCTCTCTCTCTGCGATGTCTCTCTTGCTCCGTAGGAGTACAGTGTACGGGCAACATCATCGTGCGGCGTTATAACTCAAACGCGAAGACCCCTTTGACTAGTATGTACTGGGATAGCAGATATTACTTTTATACACGTGATACCGCATCAGTTCCTCGAGACAAAGGCAGAGCGTATATGACATTGTGGAACGACGACGGGTCGCGGCAGTTGTTAGACGAACAGTGACGTGCGCTTCAATTTGGTCGGAATGGCAGTAATTTTCTACTCCTTCCTTTTCCACCCTGCTTCACGTTTCCATTCTATGGATATATATATATATATAGACAGGCTTCTTTCTCTTTTCTTTTTTCCTCTCTCCTCCCTCTCTTTCTCTTTTTCTTTCTCTACTAATTTCCTGGTTCACTAGACCTTCTCGCGGACTTTCCATAAGGCGAGGGTTAAACGATGAACTCCCTCGCGGAGAAGAAGCGAGCTCTTGCGGTTGCAACCCCCTTGAACTCTCTTGTCTCTCCTGACAACGCCTGGAAACGTCTCTTCCCCGTCCGGAAGAGAGTTTTGAAAACACGCCACGCGAGATCGGTGGAACTTATTTTCTCTCTTTTTAACTTTCCAGGCTAGGATCGTGCTTGCGAAAAGAATTATCGACTCTTGTCGAAAGTTGGGTCAAGTTTGCGAGTGTCGCTCATGTCGCTGACATTTTACGAACGATATTAATTTTAATATGTTTCAATTAGTTAAATCGTTGATGGATCGAAAATAATATTCATTTGTTTCCTCTGAGAGCGGGTGTAAATGTTTGATAAATTTTACAGAATTTTTCGCAATTGTTTGAGAGTTTACAGTGAAATGATCCATAGCTTCATCACGCGTAGAGTACAAACTGACATATATCCGTGAAATATATCTAACGTGATATATTCATAAAATGATTCAACCTCTAAACTGCTGTACGCCACCAATAAACGTGCACGATCCAACGAGAGCACCCAAGGGTTAATACTGTACTACCATGCGTCGCGGTGTATTATCGCGCGTATAATGAATTGCCCAGCGACCGATTCATCGTCCCGGTGATTTGCGATGGAAATTAATTCATGGCAGAGCGGCTAATAAAATTCCCGCCGCGAGATTCCGCGTTTTACGAGGCGGAATCGCGACGAGAGACATGACTGATCGCGGTCATGGGTGTCGTTTTATCGATGCACGGCAAGGCGGAAGGACGTTGACTAATGATATTGCCATAGCAACTTATTTGTTATCGAAATTGCCTATTACTTACCCTATTGGACAATATGTCTACCGTCTTGTCGCTATCGCCCGACTAGAAAGCACGAACTTCTCCTCCAAGACTTCCCTATCGATTATTGCCGTACGATATTCGTCCCCGGAGGAATCATTCAGCTGCTGCGTTAGTAGCAGAAGTTAACCGTGAACGGGCTCGTTTCGTGACGAAACTGTTCCTTCTAAATTCTCTTTCAGTCTCACTAATGTTGAAACGAGTGAGCAATAGACGGTTTTAAAATTGAGTTTAATTGAGCTGAATACACGTGAGTCTTGCTCAGATTTTCTGTGATAACATCTCTACTATATCTCGGCTTAATCGAAATTTTGTACGAGAACTCTGCAATGATAGGCCCTCGGTTCAGGGATACGCATTTCGACTCGTCAAAGTGGGAAATTTTCAGAATTTGTGAAAACGAGATAAATGGAGACGTCGTTGTTTCTTGGAGAGTTTCTTAGAGAGTACACAACTTTGCTGATAACGCGAGAGAAAGAAGAAACAAGTTATCCGGGGACAAAGGAAAAGAGAAATGGAACGGAACGTACGCAGATAAAGCACGATTATTTTTTGTTCAAAAACTGATTAGAGTTGTTCGAGCATCCGAAAAGATTAGAGCCGACAGCACGACGTGGATGAACAAAAGATTCGTCGGAGTTCTCATTCTTTGCTAGACAACGAAACAAACTTTACATTTTAATAATCCAACACAGTATATTGCAACGCAGAAATAGATCGGCAGAGTTGTAAATTAGTATTACATCGTGTAACAAATATTTCCTTCAAATCATTTTACTTTTACGTACAAGTTGAGTTTTCGTTCGATTGTCGAAGCTTTCGCGCACGTGCAAGTTCCACGCTGTTCGGAAATTCTTCAGTATCTGTTTATCGTGTGTTCAGTCCACTGGAAATCTGACTGGCGTTAGATCGGCAAAACACGATCGCGAGACAGAGAGAAGAAGCTAGGATTCGTGGCGCCTGATAACGTTCAGGTTCGTCGTAATGGCAGGTTCATCTCGGGCCGTATACATGTATCGGAGATAGCAATCGGCTGGTGATTAATTTGATCGTTTGTTTCGCGTCACGTACACGATTCGTGCATAAATATGCTCACGGACAAGCACACAAGTTCGGTTTAATTGAAAGGCGAAACGCGTGCCCCCGAGCTTGGAAGATATTAATTAGCTTTCAGAGTTAATCGCGTTCTCCATGATGCCTGCCGCGGTGTTCGCGGGATCTATGCGTTTTCACACGATCCGGCAGTAATATCGCTGGCCGCGCTCGATCGACGGAGTGGGGTCGACGACCCCGAACGGATAAATCATCGAAATCGCGGGAGAATTCACGAGGTTCGACCTCTGATAATCTCTCTCTCTGATAATCTCTCCGTGAATATCTCGGTCGTAGACTGAAGGAGAGAGAGAGAGAAAGAGGGGGAGAGGCAGGTACGAAAGTCTATCGGTATGAAACTTGGAGCTTTCCAGATTTATCTATCGAGAGAGAACTGGAATCGATATTAATAACCGACCCGCATCAAGGAAACGCGAAAGTAGTTTCAGTAATTATTATTACGCGAGTATTGGAAGGGTTGGCGAAGCGAGTGGAGAATTGCTTTGATACGGAATTGTCGAATCATTCTGTGCTCGACTCGTTGAACAGTTCTCTGAACTCTCTCTCTCTCCCTCTCTTTCAGAATAGACGTTCGTTTGAAATAAGTGATTTGCCATTGCGACCGTACAAACGGCTGTGATTTGTACAAATCATCCTTTGAATCAAGCTCGTTACCAAGCTGCTTTGGCAACGAAGTGTATCGTGTATCTCTGTATGAAATCAATATACGAAACTCCACCATTCCCTGTCTCGTTCGAATAACAGTTTCAGCACGCGTGTCATTTCACCGACACAGTGCATCGAATTTAATTGTCCGTTAATTTCTCCAGCGACACAAATATTGAAACTATGGAACGACGAAGAAGAGACAGAGAGAGAGAGAGAAAGGAGAAGAGAGAAAAAGCAGATGGAGAAATAATTTTCATGTAATAGATTTCAATTTTTGTACTCGAATCTCGAACGCCGTCTGATAATTATTATTCATATTTCATTGGCGTTTCACGCCGGTGTTTAATTACGCCTTTCAAATATTCCGATCGACCGTTTTTAATACGTTCCCATCAAACGTTTATTATCCCGTTGTCATCGGGGGAACAATTTTTCCCGGCGAATAATTTACACGAATCGCGTGCTCGAATCGATTCCGCGCCTCTTCCGTCACGTTGGAAAATATTTGCTGAACGTGTGTTTGTCAAATCGCGCGAAGTTCATAATCAGTTCTTGATCTCTGTTGTTGGTAGACTGCGGATTTCCACGCATTTTCGCGCGACTGGAGAAACGGCACCTGACTGAATGAATTTGTTTCATCTGTAAACGTTGTGACGAACACTTTTTGCCTCGGATGTTTTATACATTCCTGTTGAATATTTCGTATCTTCGAATTTCCTACAAATGCATAAAAATGCACGCTGCCCAGTCCTTAATTCGTGGGAGATTTGAATTACGTCCACGGCCAGTTTTTCCGACCATTCGAAAGGTACAAAAAAATTTTCAGACTGCTCAATAGTGTGCAACAATCAGGTTTGGGGCCAAGTGTTACAAATGTTGAAGAAAAATTTGCGAGCGAAATACCACTGAGGGCATTAACGAACTAACTAGCCAATGGAGGGTGGCAAAACCCGCGACTGGAAATTTTCGAGCTCCGTTTCTTTTTAACACGGCTTGTCTCTCTGTATTTTCATCGTTTCATTTTGTTAATATTATCTACACTCACCCACATTAGCCTGCGTGCTTATTCAAATTCCCCTCGGGCGCAAATAAACATTCGTGGTCGAGCGATCGCGGTGCGCTTTATCAAACCGTAAGCCGACTAATCTCTCGCGTGAATGAAAACGGCTGGGGAGGGGGTGAAGCTTTATCGCGTTGGCCGAAAGAATTTCAGGGGAAAATTGGGAACGATTTTCGTCACGCGGCGAAAATGCATCGCATATTTTTCTTTTTCTTTTTTCTTTTTTTTTTTTTTTTTTTTTTTTTTTTANTTTTTTTTGTTTTTTTCCCTCGCGCAAGTTTCCGTTTGCGCTCGCGTCCACCCGCAGATTTGCCCGTCAGTCCCGCGGCGCCGTGCCGCTCCGCAAGTGCAATTAATCCATAAAATAGTAGGTATGCGCGGTGTGCAACGCATGTTCAACAGCAATTTCATCGTCCAGGCTCTCCTCTTTGTTTGCGCCAAAACGGGTACGCCACGCGGTACGCGCGAGGAAACGTGACACGGACATTTATTCAAAACACCGCGACACGTTTCGTTTGCGCGTCGCGGGAGTGCAATTCGCTCCTAAATCTTTTGTACCCGGTCGCGGCCAGGTGGGAGAGAAGATTTACGGGCGCGTGTGCAATGACTGCTTCAATGACTGGCGCGAATAGTACAGGGAAAATGGGAGGAGGGTAAAGTTCGTCGAAGATTTATTTTACTCGTGAACTGTACGTTTCCTCTGTTTAAAAAAATCTTTTTTATTTGAATTTTTTTCTTTTTTTTTTTTTCCTTACGAACAAAGTATAACAACATCGTGAGCACGGTGGATAGTAAGTGGTCGTTCGTTCTACCGATTATTCCTTTTTTATTTCTCTTGCGTTCGACGCGAAACAATGTTACAGTGCTAGCAACGTAAAAAAAAAAGAGTAAAATTGTAAATACGAACTTTTTTAAAAACCGTACCAACTGCTGTAAGAGTCCGAAGTGTGTAATGTGTATGTGCTAATATCTTGTTAATTACATCGTTAATTACATAATTTTCAATATTGTATTAGTGAATTTGTACCATCCATAACTAAGACGAGGTATCTACTAGATTGTATACGTACTAAAATCATTGTTCGTGAAACTGAACGATTCTTATCTTACATCATCTAACGAAAGACGTTGCACTTTGGTTTCATTTGGTCTCTACTGCCGCGAACATTGCAATTCGACTAAAACAAATGACAAATGAGCACCGCTGTAAGCTCGTTACCGTTAGTCAGAACGGCTTTAATTCGCAACAAACCGTGATTCTACAACCAACAACGTGATACCCAAATACGTGATATGCAATTAGCTAACCCTTTCTTGCTTAACTAACCCTTTGCGGTTTAATATCGTTTAGCGAGAATCGTCGACTATATTCTGAACGCCACCTTTGAATGAGAACAACGATAATTTGATGGAACGTAGGAAAAAAAGGAAATAATAAAGTCAAGCGGCACGGTTGAACTTTAGAAAGATATTGCGTGTCATAGAATTAATTAAGAAATTAATTAAATTTTTTCCGCGTTCAAAATTCATTTCTACGTCTCCTCTTTTCTTTCTTGTTGCCTCTGTCAAAGCCGCGTCTAGTTTAATTGCCCTTACGACAGACGTAGTAATACGTGGAAATGTTGCACTTTACGGCGAATTTAGAGCGTTCTACCGCTTATTTGTATATTGGATATTCACTACGATAATTAGCGGAATTTAAAATTTGCAAAAATACACGAGTCATAACACAAAGATGAATAAAATGAATTTCAGCCTCTCGGCCTTCTCGTGCATTTTGAATTAACTTTCTCAGAATTGTGAAAGTGCGTACGTTCGAATACTATCGCGGTGCCGAAACGAGAAACGAGAATCAGCAAGAGGTATACCGTAGAAAAAGAAATATTTCACCGCAAAAGGTCGACCCTAATTTCACAACCAAACGCAATTTTTCGTGGAATTCGTTAATCTAGAAGGCCTGCCTTTTCGAATTTTTTTAGTCGTTTCAACAATATCTTCCGGAACGTCGGGCTCCTTGTTCCGGGACTTGTGAATTTCTCTTTCTCCTTTATCACGTCGTCGATGGTCTTCACTTCCTCTTTCTCGGTCAGAGCGAATGGCAGTATGTTGAATGACGATACCATCGCGTGGGCGAGTCGTTCGTCCATGGTCCTCTTTAGTTCCTTCATAGTGGGCGGCTGCGTTTTGCAATTGAGCTGTTTCATCGTGGCGACCAGAGTTTTGTGGTACTCCTCGAGCAGATCTTCGCTACTGAGGTTCTCGTCGATTTCCTCGAAGACGCTTGAGTTGAACAAGTAGTGCAGGTCGACCGCTGGCGAACTGTAGAGGCAGAGCTGGAAATCCACCTGAAACAGGCCGATCGAGTCACCGATCGATGTAGCGACCGGCGGCGAATTGAATTGGAAATGAAATCTGCGCGACGCGCGACGAGCGACGAGCGACGAAAAGAAGCGTGCGAGAGGGACTCGTGTTTAGGAAATCATCGACAGTCGAGGATTCGTGCTCGGTCCTCGTCGCGACAGACAGGTGGGCGATGCACCTAAACGCGATCGAGTCGGATTTATTGCATTATTCATAATACACTGTTTTCCAGCAGCGGAATTCCGACCTCTCGATACGTTTCTTCTCTCGGTTGCCTCTCGCGCGACAGACTTAAACGTTTGGTAATTCGACAGTGACGTCCGAGTTGGTCGAACACTGCGAATAGAAACGAAAAACCGACGTATTTTTTTGGGTGTGCATTTTTATCACTAAACGCACCAACACCTGGTCAAATAACCGGCTTAAAAATCTGATTTAAAATTCCGCATTCATTTTATTAATCCGTTCGTTCATTTAACTCGTTAAATTGACAATTATCTGTGTTCCTCTTATAAAAAATGGGATTCCTCTTTACTTGATAATTGGTCATTACTACATTATATTTGTGTTATATTAAAATTTGCAATTTGTAACAAAAATAATGCGGTAATAACTTACATAAATATGCTCGACAGGCTTGTTATTTTTGTCGTATCGGAACATCATGTTGTTCGTCCACGAGTCCCCATGATTTATGACGTTGAACTCGTCGTCTTTGCGTTTCAGCGCCTGGACTTCCACACTGTGTGCCTTTTCGGCGAATTTCCTAATTTTCTCCGCGTACCTAAAGCGTAAATTTCGACGTGTCACGATGGATCTGATTTCGACGGTGTAAACAATTAATAGACTGTGGATTTTTATGCAATCGTAAGAAATTTCAGGGAACGAACTTTTACTTGGGTCTCATATTTTTCATATGAAATCACATGAACATCCACAGTCTAACAACTGCGTTGTATTTTCACGAGCTTCACCTTTTTCCGTCTTGTGGCCATTTTTCTACTTCATCTGCAAGACCAAGAACGCCAGCTTTAAAGAATTGTGATAATTCTTCTGGAGTCTCTTCGTTGAGTATCCCTCTCCAATATATTAACTTTTGTTTCGGCTCCTACGGAAGTACAGATCATTTATTAGTATTTGCCATAGTTATTGCGAAACTTCTTAATTCTTAACCGTTCGAGTGTTCAGTGAATATTGAATTATTTAATGAGAATGTATTTCATAGAAAATTTGGCCACGAAATAAAAACAAATGCATAAAGACAATCGTCCGTTCGTTGTACTAAATATAATTTAACAAGGAAGAAACACGTGTTTAATCATTTTATCGAACACTTGAAAATATAATAGCGAATATGATGATGAGACTGCGAATTTTCATGCGTTTGTTTTCATCACGAAAGGTTCGATCTTTCGCCGATATTGCATAAATAGTGCTTCGCAGTGCAATGATGAATTTGTAGACCATGTCACAATCATGTTACCTTGTCGCACAAAGCAACTGAAGCTGCGTGGAACCTGGCTAATCCTCGAACGGCCAGTGTCGCGTGTTCCTTATCGAGGCCAGTGTGACGATTGGCCATACGAAAGTTCAAAGGAGCCAGATCCTCCATGATCAAGCACAGCGGTCGTTCCAGCTTTGCGTAATAAGTCTGTGCACTGACGCGACTGCCCAGCAACTCGCTCATCTTCCGCAGTGTGTTCGTCATCATGAAGATTTCAATGTCGAAGATTTGTGATTTCACGATCTTAAAAAACATTCAGAAACATCTGCCGTGAGATACACGAGGTCTGAAGTCACCTACTTCTACGTTCTTTCTTTCTTTTTTAAATGTAATTTTTCTATCCAGATTCTGTAGGTGAAACAACTTTACGAGAGTCGAACATTTTTCTTCTCTACATGAATTTTCCTTTTACTGAATATCAAGTACCCATAAGTAGTGTTGTTTCTTCATACTGCAAAATTTTATTTTATTTAAAAAGTTAATACAGTCTTTATCTATAATATAATTTAACAATAAGCACACTGCATATCAATGTATTTAACTAGAATATACAATAAGTTAAATGGCAATGTGTTTATTAAATTTGAAAAAAAAGAAATGACATTACACATGGGTACCCCCCAATATACCTTTATTTTCATTTTTTTTTTTTTTTTTTTTTTTAATTTTAATTTTNCTTTATAATTGTACAATCATTTTTTCTCCCGTACTCAAATTCTTCTTTCATTGAATGCTTTAACTGATCAAAGAGAAAGAATACTGAAAAATATCATTACTTTTTTACTAATTCCCTTCTAAACCGAGCACTATCTGAGGATTAACAGATGAAAAAAAATCTTCCTTCCGTGAGTGTCTACACCTGAGGAAATAAAAATCTCCAGGGCCAAGCGTTCGACAGATCGAGAAACTCTGTTTCTAGTCCCTAGAAAAAAATCGAAAGGAAAGTTGATCTCTCGGTAACTATTTACCATTTCCTTCCGCGGCCCTTCGTCTATCGGCTCGAACTTGAACAAAAGCGACTTCTTCTCGGTGACCTTAGCTTTGCCCTGTTTCCGCGTGAACTCCGCCACCACTCTCACCATGTCGCTGGTGTAATTGTCTCCGGCGGCGGTGGCAGGTTTCGCAGATACATCGATCACTCTGATGGTGCTGTCGACCTCGGCCAATTGTATCACTTTCTCGGTGAAATCGGCGTTCAGCCATGCCACTGTCTCGTAGGCCATTTCTGAAATTGCAATTCGAATTGGAGAACTCCCTCTCGGCGGGGATCATTGTACTCGGCAGCGCGGAGACGATTTCTTTACACAGAAAACTTATTGTTCACGGCCTTCTTCCCCTCCTCCCCCGCTCTTTTCGTCAGGGGTTACGTTCGTCTTTTTCTTTCTCTCTCCCTACTACACACGAGTCAGCATTCACGACTCTCGATATTCGCGCGAATCGGTTTCTCGCGTTTCGGTGATGGCTGTTTCAATTAAAAACGTAACGAGAACGGAGGCGCATTTCCACGCGACGCAGCTCTTCGCAGTTTCACTGTGCGAAGAAATCCCATCGGAACGGGATCGAGCCGTGGTGTTTTAAGGAAATTTACGACCGGTCTCTCTGGAATGCGCGGAACAAAGGAACGCGCATCCCCCCTTTTTTTCTTCCCCTTCACTTCTCGGTTTATTTTCTCTCTCTCTCTCTCGCTCTTTCTTTCTTTCTTTCTTTTTCCCTTCCCCGAACACGATGGACGTTCCCGAAGGACTAGAGAAACTTTCGGCGCTCGGCGAGTTGGCCGACGTTTTCGGAGAGATTTAAATCAGAGCCAGAGCGTGTACGTACGCACGGGAGCCACGGGTAACAGAAGCTTTCAAACTCGCTCGCTGCCGCCCACTGCGACATTCATGCTAATTTTTAGAAAATATTCTGCCGGAAACGCGATGAGAACGCGTATTTAAAACTTGCTGATCTGAGAGATTGAAGTACAAGAGATAGGAGAACATTTGTAACGCGTACAAGCTCTCGTCCATATATTTTAGCGAAAATCATTCGAGCGTTCAAAAGTACAGCAGGCTGATTCCACTTTTCTTCTGGTACTTCATCACACCTTCTAGAAAAATTTCGCCGAGGCGAACAAAAAGCGAGAACGTTTGTGAACACGGTGAATGTGTCCGCGGCAGTTTAGAAACGTCGTTCTAGCTTTATTAGTCGAAATTTCTTATCGACGATTGATTCGTTTTATTTGAACTTCTTGTTACTTCTGTAGGTAAATTAACCTGAAAAGAACGTCAGCAACTCTCGACGAGTGGCAGTCATCGTGTTAACGCTTGATCGCGAGTGAGCGTACAGTTTCAACGATCGCGCGTAAGAAAATTCGCAGCGGAAAAATAAGATAAAGAACGAAACGTTGTACACATTGACGAATTGCTTTGAAATTGATCGACTGAGAAACAAGAAAAAAGAAAAGCAAAAAAAGAAAAAAAAGTGAGAAAAAGATTGAAAATAACTGTGCCGCTATTCGAGGTTATCGAACGCTTTTTAGATCACGCGAGGGCACTTAATACGAATCGTACGGTTGATTATGTTCCTCGCGGAGAGGAATGAAGAAATCGAGGGCAGACTCGGTTATGATCGTGCCTCTTTTAGAAATCCGGTTCTCTGCCCCTCTTGCCCCCTCTTTCTCCCGGTTCTGACGCGTATATGCGCGTATTAACTTGTCAAACTGTTATCCCGGTTTGTTTTACCGGATGATCCGACCGATGATTTGCTCTCCAAATAGCCGATACCTTGAAATATACATATATATAGTCCAACGACCCAGAAAAATTAAGAGAGATTAACGGCGCTCGTTTATTTCGGTTATGCGTTTAAACGAACTCTGGACAGCCAGCTCGTGATACACGAGCGTTTGACGCCCATCGAGAGCGTAACATAATCACACGACGCGCAATTGCAACGAGAAGCAAACTATCCTCATTTCCGAGGTCCCATTGCGCACGAGGCTCGGATCGTTCGAGTCGTTGCCAGGTCACCGGCGAAGCCCACGAAACCGACGGCAAAATCCCCAATCATTCGCTCGATGGTTTCTTTCCCATCCTCGTTCGGGATGCTGATGTCATGTTGATCTTCCACTGATTGCGTTACGCAATAATATTACATACTCGCGAGGCAAGGTTGAAGAGAACGGGAGAGTAGGGAGAGACTGGCAACACACTCTTGTCTTTTTCTCGTCAGCTTCTTTTTCTTTTTCCGCCATATCTCGCACCAGCGAATCTCGCACGAACGCGTTTATTTATATGAGAAATAATGTAACACACAAGGGAGCACACACCATGGTAATGGGGAAGAGAGAGGGCAGAGTAGGCGGCAGAGATTCAACGGGATACTAACCTGCGAGATGTTATTGAACGAGACCGATTTAAGGAACGTGCACGAAATAATAATCACTTCACTTTGCCTGCGTGAACGTCTGATACGGAGTGAGCCACACGGAATAGATGTGTCATGTTTTATACGGACGGCCAGGCATTATTTATACTCCAATCACAGCGTCCCCGGACCGTGAACGTCACCTATTGTTAACGCTATCTGATAACAAACGAACTGAAGTGTCACCATATTCGTCGATTTCCTCGTTCGCGTTATCATCTGTATTTTCTGAAAGATTACACGATTTTTCTGTTATACAGTGAAGCGATCGTAGAAGTGTCCGAATAACAGCGTTTTTCAGTCTCCAGTTGAAAAACGTTATCTGCTCGTGCCTCTTGCAATTAGTCCTTGTACCGGCGATAACGCGTATCGTGAGCAAATTATCGGGGAGTAAACAATTATAAAACATGTTCTACGAACGTGTGATACACGTATTCTATGGTGTACGTTTCGCGAAATATTGTCAAATTTCGTTGAAAGGCTATCGTGATTATATTGGCAAAATTTCAGAGCAATTGGGGAACATGTACATGTGAAGGTTTTCTAGATATTTATTTATTTCGGAGAGATATCGGGAAAATATCGATATCGATATCGAGTGGGAAATTTGAAAGAGTAGAAATGTGAATAATCCGTAATTTTATTTAATAAGAAAAATTCCATAGGTACGCTGTGATATAATAAATTTTGCTTTATTGACAGTTTCTACCACTGATAGATAATTATCAGTTTTAAACTTTTTTTCTTTTTTCTCGTTCGCCGCTCTCTGTGATAAGTGTTCAAATACTTTCACGAGTCAGCGAAACAAATATCTCTTTTGCACTGAAAATTGATCAACTGGCGAGCATGGAATAGTTTCAAGGTTGACGTTAAACTACTCGTGTCTCCTAACAGCGTCAGTTAGCAAACTGTGGATCTGTATACAGATATAATTTGAAAGATGGAATTTCAGCAGAAAATTGTTTCATACGCCACCAATTAAATCATCTCAACTCATCGCTTGAATTTCTAATCCCCTTATGTTCAATTTCTTTATTTACAAATTCGCTAGTGCGTCGGTGTCATCTCAATTGTCGCAATTGACATTTGCAAGAATCAACATTTAAGCAAAGTACACGTTGTAATTATAAACTTTTTTAAATATTCAAGGTTTCCTGAAATACGAGCCAATTTTCTCGTGTAAACATACGTCGCGTATAAAAGCAAATTTTAGACAGATCGCTCGCGTTTTGCATCCCGAAACTCGCCATGGAACGAGCTATTACGAAATGACAGTGGAATCCAACGCAATGTTAAATTTCAAGAACTGCAGCACGTGTCATTTTGATGCAGCTGAAATCATTATTAAATAATTACACATTATTTTCGCTGCCTTACAAGGCTCATTCATTATATTCATTCAGCGTACGATTATCCCGCCAATGAGATGGAATTTATGCTAGAGATTGCCGTGATTTGTCAGCCGGAGTATTGCTTAAATCACCATCCTTAATTACTTAGGTGACTCGCGCTATTTGTGCCAGGTTTCGCAATTTTTGTAGTTACGATGCACGATTGGTGGATTCGATCCTCAAGAAACGAGCGTTTCATCTCAATCAGTTGGTATATTACACGTATAAATTTGATTTAATGATGAAATTTGAATTACAAATTGTTTATACAATTGCAAGTGTTAATAAATATTCTGGCACAATGTTAGCAAGCTTAATAATAATGCATCAAGTCAGAGAATCCTTTCCTCTGCTATCGGCGGTTTTCCGAAAAAAAGAAAAAAAAAAAAGTCATATCATATCCGTCTGATACGAAACGTTCCGATATTTCTTTGATCGACGAGATTATATCAATCAAATGCGAATTTAGACTTTTTGCTTATCAGTAAAAAAATTTGTACAAAGAACGGTCTTAAATGTACAATTACACCAAAGTGCTGAACACAGGCGAATTATTAGCGGTTCGACGACGTACCGAAAATAATAATCGATTATTGAAATATGTGTCTTAATAATTCCCACGCGTCAACTGTGTTCTTGCGACGAGTGTCTCAGAGTCACAGAGACGCGATAATCTCAACACGTTTCTTATCTTACATATTCATAAACTTTTTGCAAGAATTTGTCACGACCGAGGAAACCGAGATTATTTTTTTTCGAGAAATCGGTTTTTCCTATATGGAATGTAGAACTTTACACGCACACTGCGCATTTTCTCGATAATTTTCCACGGACATGTAAGAACATGCTTGCGTGTGTCAATGATGCGAGTAATCATAAGTTTCGATCCGTACATTTTGATAAATATTATTCGCGCGCTGTCTTAATTGACCGAGTTAATTAGCGCGGCTGCTAGCTGACTTATTGGTACAATATATATATATATATAATATAGGACAACCTCAACAAATATTATATCATGGAGAAGACAAAATTCGAGCGGGAGCGGAGCACTTTGATCGCGGAGATGACTTCGCCTCGCGAGGCAGTGTCAGTGTTACCGAATCAATACTTGCACGCGAACTTGAAAACCGTTTACGTAACGGCGGCACGTTGGCTGCGATTAGATTGAAGGAAGTCAATTGGCGCTGTGTTATGAAAGCCACCTCTGATAATCGTAGGGTTCACGGCGGTGTGCAATTCACTGCTTCCATTATCGTCGTTATGGATAGTATTATGCGATAGGCTTGATAATGGCAAATGACCGTGCGAAACTTAATTCGATAATATCGACGAGATCGATGAAGAACATCTCTTCGCAAACCTGGAACGATGACTTTAAGCATGATTACTTGCACAATCGCGTGAAACTTTCTCGGTTTTAATTTTCCTAAAGTGTAGCCAGTTACTAATCAATTATCTGCAACAGAGTGTGTATCTTGATAAGATAAACACTCGAGTTGGCAGAGCGGTAGTAACATAATGTTGCGTAAAAGTTTACAATATTACGAAATATTAGAAGAACGGCAAAATTAATTAACTCGCGAATTATTTTCCCATGCTTCGAAGGTTTCTCGGGGGGTTTTGACCTGTGCACCAGAACTGCGAAATGATCACGTTCAATTCAGAGATATGTATCAACGATCAGATATAATTTTGTTTGTAATGACTTGAGCGGAACGAAATACGTGAAATGATAAATTGTCCCCAAACAAAGAAGCAGTTCGTATTCTTCGGTTAATTGATTAAAAGACAGATGTTTCGCAGTTTCATTAATACGAGATCAGGGTCACTCTGTTATCGGGCACAATTTGTCAACGCGTGTGGCAAACGAATCGGTGGAAATTCTGTCGTTTAATTATTGTCGAGGCGAAACAACGCGATAAAAGAAGGCGCGCGAACGGAATTTTATAGGCATCTCTCATCCGTAATCTCCGGCTCTCTCTGTGTAGGAAGCAGATTGCACTCGCGGCATACACGGCACACACTATGGTCCTGCGCGTGTAGTTTTATTCCTATCCATTTTAATCGTCCCGAAGGAAACGCCGATAAGGGCAAACGCATTCGATTGGCCTGGAAATCGTGTAACAGGCGCGTGACCAAAATTATACAGCCGCGAGTAATTCTAGAATTCTAGCACGTTCCAGTCGCAATCCGGCCGATTTATTTACATGAGCCGTCCACTAGTTTTCAATTACATTATTCAACGATCACTTGCCGCGAATCGCGCCGATCCCCCCGACGTGATCGTCGACAATTCCAATTACAATCGGCCGATACTCGATATATTGGGTTGGCCAAAAAGTGACGCTTTGTTGCCACGATGGATAAAACGATCCTAGCTGTTTCAAGCTTGTGAACATTCCAGCTGTGAAGAAAATCGGTAGTACAGAATTCACGTCGAAGGAAAAACATAAAAGAGATCCTCGGGAACTGCGAGATCCCTAAAAGGAATAAGAGTGCTACCTTAGAAGACTATGAATGACACTCGGAAGTAAAGACGCAAGTCAATTGGATTCTATGCGAGCTATCGAAAAAGTTGGAAGAACTGCGAATTATGCAAGCGTGTAAATTGTATAGTTTGATGCTCTTTACACGGCATATTTTTATATCAACTTCGTGACTGTGAGGAATTTATTTATTCTTCGCAACCGAACTTGTGTTTTTGCAATTACGATTTCATTTATTCTACACTTATTCTTCAAATATTCAAACAGGTCTTCAAATACGACGTGTCAACTCAAGTCGGAAAAATGGAAATTTTATTTTCAAAAGAATTGCCGATAATAAACATTCCCAACGAATTGTGAAGCTTTTTCAAAACAAGAAGAAGATGTAAGAATCAAGCCATAAAATGTCTCATGTTTAAAAGAACGATCGAGTTCGGTTATATAACGCAAAAATTACTCTCTGGCAAGCTCCGACATATTGCAAGTTTTTTCCTCGTCGAGATTCACTACAACATCGACAATAATGTGTGACAAAGGATATTAATATTGACTCGGGTCTTATGAGGAATTAGAATAGTATCCGCGTGAAGAGAATATTTTGCAGAACCAATATTGAAACGCAAATTCCTCCGTGGAATATCCTTGCTGTGTACTGTGGCTATAATTTATGATTTCTTCGGTTTGTACAAAGCAATACATCACGGAACATCTATCATCGTCGTTACGTAATGATTCACGGAGTGAATATGTTAGTTCAATGAAGTCGGCCTTGATATTATGCTACACACATAGATGCGTAACGTAAATCTTTTCATCGCTTATTCGAAGACGAAACTGCAATTGAATTTGCGTCAGAACAAAGAGAAGAGCTGACGATTACAGTTGTCTTCTTGTTCACTGTCTATAATTTTTTTTAATGAAATGTTGATCGAAATTCGAGATGTTTTAGATATGGAATATATAGAAGTCTTTTTTTATGAACATGCGTGAAATGTTTTCAAGCTTCGTTTGACGGGAATTTTAACAAGACTTGACTCGAGTCGTGATTAATATCGCCGTTTGAAAGATATCAGAGAACGTGATCAGTTTGATATATACTTCACGAAAAAAATTAATTAACTAACTGTTTTCTGTGAAACCTTGGCCTTAATATTTTGAGCTTCCAATTTATTTCTATTTAATTACTTACATAGGCCAAAAATCACTTCCTACTGAAATAAATCCGCAATTTCTTTATTGTGTACTTTAAAAAATTTTTCTTTACAGATTAAAGTACGTTAATTTAAAATTAATAAAATTAGTGTTTTCTTATATTTTGATGTCTTATTTTATTTAAAAAGAAAAAAATAAGTGAGAAGAAACTTTTGGCCCAGCCTATGTTAGTGTAGGTATTATTGATAGTAGATGTATGGAATATTGAAAAATGCAAATGAAGTAGATAATATCGGAAATTCTAACAAATAATCATGATAATCGCCTCTCAAGTACAATAATAACGAGATTTCGAAACGTGGAAGTAAAATTTTACCTGCGATAAAAATTGCGTATTTCGACGAACGAACTCGAAAATTATATTCGACGTTGTTGATTGTTTCCCGTTATCTTTAATTTTATCGATCTGATGAATGATTCGGCATTTCACCATGCTGCGCCATTTAACCAAGTCCAGAGGAAAAACAATTTACACCGTTTGCGAATGTGTGCGCTGAATTATCGGACCCGTTGCACAATGAAAAATTACATTGCCGTGTATGGAAGTGAATTTGCAATCACTCGGTTTCATCGATATCACCGTCGAATGATGCTTCCCGACCGGCGCGGTTCATGCGATACAGTTTGAAAAATCGACCGAAGAATTCTTGGAAGAACTTTTATTCTTACTTTATTCGCGAGGATAATCCGTTTCCAATGATATCGTGAAATCGGGAGATTAGTACCATCCAGTTTATTGGAAAGATAGATTTCGAGATCAGATATGTATTTGATTACGGGAGGATATTGCTGCGAAGGGAAGAAGGTTCGTCATAATACGCCGATAATGACGTGAATTTTCATCTCGACTATATACGTATTCCATTATCAAGAAAATGCAGTCGAACGTAAATTTATGTACGTTAATCACTAGTTAAATGTTAAAATTGATGTTAAAAACTATACGTCTAATCATTCAAGATGACTTGAAAGTTTGAAAGAAGATAAAAAAACACGGTCATCAGCGCCAGTGCACAGTGCAGTACAGAAAAGAAAAAAAAAAAAGATATACGTCACGATGAAGGAGAAAAAAGTTTGAAAATCGGAAGTTTGATTATCTGCGATGACTTGAAGAAAAGAAAAAAGAAACGGCGACAAAACGGCGAGTCATCAAAACACATCGACGATAAAATACATCACTTTTTTAGACCATGTGTTATTATCTACAAACACAGCGACGAGTGTATCCATAGGTGTATAAATTATTTTAAGCACGTTTTTATCAAAAACTCGTTAGACTTTATTCGACAGTGCGATAGCACTAATTTCAACTCCGAAAGATAACTTTCACGGTACGGTACGTATTCTCGCAGAAAATCGTTCCCCAACGATAATGAACTCAAGACCACGCGTTATCAGTAGTAAAAGGCAGTATTACCAAATAAGTCCCCAGTCGTCTCTTTCGAACAAGTTTCTCGTCTTTCTGCGTACGGGAAGCTTACAGGGAATTCATTAGCGAGCATAAAAAGGAACCGTGCCCGGAACGATCGTTTTCCAGGAATGTAGAGTCGTCTTACTACCAGGAACCAGTGAAAGGAGCATCGATTCTTGTTGGCTCGAAGCGCAATACCAGCACGGTTCGCGAGAGTATTTTGTAACTCTTTCTCTCTCTCCTGGATGGTAACTGCGTAGGAATAAACGTTTACTGTTATCGCGATTATCGAACACGCGAGATGCTCAGACGATCCACCGGCTGGCAGAAAGCTCGAGAATCGCTCCTGGTGTACGTTCGAACATCGACGTTCAAATATCAATAAAAGCGGCTGCTAAGTCGCGGCGAAATGCAACGTGCGATTGCAAGCACTTGGCTTGAATACAGTCGTTACGTTCTCCACCCCTGTGGAAGGCGTGCTAGGTGTGTTCATCCCTATTTCGCGCAGACGTCCCTTTCGAGTTTTCTTCCTCGTCGGTCGCTCGCGGAGGGTCGTCGTCGCCCCTCGTGCTCCACGGAGGCGTACTCGGTCCGTTTGCTGCTCGTTCGAGGCAATCGTACGACGAGACGAGAGATGCTAGCTCTCCCTCTCGGACCGGGCCGACTTCTTACCGATTGTAGCTCGAATTTCGCTTTCATCGCCTTTACGACTAGGGACAACGGATTTGCAAGAGCCACTGGGAACCGATCGATCGATCGATCGATCCGCTACCACTTCGGATAGTCTTTACAACTGGAAGATTCAGAGCAATGTTATTCCTCGACGCTTTAAACCCACTCAGTTAAATAAGATCTACGTTGCGTTGAAAAAGATCGTCCATCTTCGTGCTCCCGTAACTTCCGCCCGAAGAAATCGCAATATCGCAACTGGGCTCGTTCTAAAGGGCGAAGCCTCCACTTTCGTGTCTTTGAACTTGGCGTTTTCAAAGACTCTTCCCTGTTGCAGAATGAAGTGATAAATTAAAGTTGCTTCTCCCCCGTTTGACTAAATTGAGACTCCTGATTGGAACATTGGAGAAAAAAGGAGGAAGTATGATCAGAGGAATTTACGTTCTGTCTTAATGTCACGTACGGACAGAGATACGATTGATAAGATAAATGATATTCTATCATTGTTTGTCAAACAACAGAGAGGCTGGACGTGTCAATACAAGATCAAGCAACAATCGGACTGAATTTTAATTCTGGCAAACAACAAATTTAAAAAATTGCTACATTGTAAAAGGATAAGCAACGTGACTTGCTATTCTGTTGTATTCTTTCGCAAACTATGAACAGTCAGTCAAGTGGCAATCTTCGCAATGCAATAGAATACTGTGACGTGTGCGATTAACTTCGCCTTTACATTATACAGAGAAGACAGGTTTTCGCCAATAACTTCGCGAATTGTAAATGAAAGATATTGCGAAGATAGATGTAGATAGATATAGGATAATCACTAGGAAGACTAGCGAGTGATTTGCGATTTTGCTGCAATTAAGAAGATAATTGATAATAAATGGATAAGAGGCTTGAAATTATTTACTGATACGAGAGATTTTAAGATTATCAACCTCATAGTAAATTTTTTTTAGTCAGAACACTTTAGCTTTTTAATAATTGAAAGGAAGAATAACATTCGTAAATATCACTGCTATATTTTTATTTTTTATTTCGTAATCGTTCGATCGTTCTTGCTCCAAATAGTTGATATTGAAAAGCTCGGTAATTTTGTTATTATAGAAGAATTCGGATGGAATGCTTGCTGAGCGATGCCTTGAAAATTTTCCAAGTGATCGCCTGCTACGATATTCGACCCTTGTCAGGATACTTTATTTAAGAAATCCGCCTTCTGTCGTTATCGTTGCTGCGTCCTCGTTCGGCAAGTTAATCCAATCAACCATCCCCTTCCTCGTGCCGGGTCTGCAAAATTTCCAGCCGATGTCAGTGAAAGAACAGAAGCCTCGCCCGGAAGTATAGCTGGCTCGACCTCTCGTGCCACTCAATTTCACGTTCTTTATCTTGCTTATCGCGGTGTGTGTCTTTCCCAAATAATAGGAGTCGGTAACGTGTCTGTTGCGAGGAGAGTGTTGCAATCGATAGTTTGATTAGATAACAGCGAGCTTGTATCAAAGCTGAAGAAAAACGATGTGTTGCGCGCTTAATTATTATTAATTTATCGCTGTTGATAAATGATACGTTGCGTTCGTCGCGTTACTTGTATTATATAATTGCTCGGCATAACTTCGTCGTCTCGGTTGTAATTATTAAATGTAACGACGACCTGAGGCCTGAATGATTTCTTTGGGTTTTCCCAGGAGCTAAATTGATCAATTAGAATATTTTGTACGTTTGTTATTTCTATTGGTCGAACGATATGAGAAAGGAATTATTTGTGACGCATGTAATTTTCCCGGGCGTTGTTCGTTGCGAGTAAAGGGAACGAATAATTGTAAATTTCGAAGGCATTCTTTTCGAAAAATTATGTTATATAATTTAACGTATGTTTCTTTCTGTTGATTGACCTTGGCTACAAATTCATCACCTCTCGCGAATTATGTAATATCAAAACACTGTATCTACTAATTAAATACGATGATAATTTCAAACGTCGGCGATTAGATCGTGCAAGTCATATCCGACGTTATAATTAGCAATTATCGGAGTATAAAGTCGCATTAAATGAAATGAAACGAAGTGAATAACGCAAGGAAAATTTTACTGCAGTCTCTCGTATAGTTTCGTCGAAGGTAACAATGTATAAAAATAAATGACGGATTTTTATGAGAAAGTTCATTACCTTTGCGAGCGTGAAACGTACGGAACAGTGAGAAATACCGCGGTGGAAATTTTTAATTTACTCGCCAGTTTCACTTTCCGCGTAGAAACAGAAATTAATCGACAGAAAGCAGAAGTTTCCTTCGTTCTGTGTTAAATATTAAATACGACGAGAGAAGTTGGAGAAAAAAGGCTACGTTCGATTGTTCATCTCGATCTCGCGCCAAAGAAATTTATGCGCGTGTCGAGGCACCGTCGGAGACATCGAGATTCTGATCGTTAAAGTGGTCTTGGCTCGACGAGCCCTCGAGTCCGTTAAGAAGTTGGTGAAATCGTGTTTGCAGTGACCCCTCGACAAGCAAGAAGTGGCTTTAGGTTGGTACGGTTGGTCTCCGTGCTCATCTTGGGTTACTGGAATCCAACGATAACACGGCAGTATTCATTCACTAATAATGTTGAATATCCGTAACATCAGTGATATCGTCAATGTTTTGTGAGAATTTATTTTTATCCGCTTATACACGCTCGTTAGATGTACACTGAAAAGTTCTCCTCGCTTCTTGATACGTTAGTGATACATACGCACAGACATTGATAACGATAATTTATCACATCATTTAGACATCACGCAGTTTAAGATAGGATTCCTGCTAATTTCTACCACGGTGAATTATGCCTGCAGACGATTACGAGAGCACCGCTTCTTATCGGACAAAATCCGTGAAATACGAGCCACGTTCCTTTGTGACATTAATTTCCTGTCGATAATGGACGAAGTTATAAAACGAGCGGCCCATTACGGGATTTTCACGGTTAATTGCTCATTCATGATTCGAACACGTTTGTACAACCAGTTTTTTTTTTTTCTTGTTACTTTCCAGCGATTTTAACGCATTCGTGATACGTTTATTTTTTCCTCCCCCGTGTTACGATACCATTTGACTCAGAGATTTATCATTTATGTAATTGACGACAATTAGTGTTACTCTTGCGTGATTATTATTTACGATGATCAAAGCAATAATAAATTATACAATCTCGGTCACACTAAGAATATTAGAATTGACGATAACGAAACTCTGTCGGAATGTAAAAGATATTGTAATTTAAAATTTATAATGTAATTAAGATTATAGACTGCTCGCTTTTTTTTTGAAGAAAATTATCAATATTTACTAAATTTTAAATTCCACTCTGTTTCATTCAATTCTAGTATTATCATAATGGGACAGGTGTGACTTTCCAACCATAGAAAAGAATAAAATAATCAGCTCAACAATGTTACTCATAATATTCGCAGAATCAAGTGACTTTTTATTTCATTAGAAGTATGAGTTCGTATAAGAAGCCTACCAGATCTAATAATCATTCGAAGAATTTCCATTTCAATTTCCACGATCGGCGCAGATTTTCAATAGCTTCAACAGGATTAGCGAGCAATCCATTCTGTGGGAATTTAAGGCACGCTCGTGTCCCGGATTCGCGGGATCACTTTGTACACGATCGAATTTATTAGGGGAAACCTAAATAAACGGTCGATCGCTATCAAGTTGGGAAGTCGAATCACGCCCGAAACTGCTTCGAAATCTCAATTTCCAGATCCCGGAAATGACGCTGTCCCTAAATGGACTTCGATCCCGAATCAGGGAGAGAGACCTTCCTGCTTTGTATACGGCGACTGTCTCCGTCGGTTCTTACAACAGGTGCAAGATAATGGCCGAAGCTACTGTCTAAAGCTTTCGAAACTCGAGTGTTTCAGCTAGACGTCGATTTAATTCAATTATCGAAAGATAGTCAGCCAAGGGGGGGAGGGGAGGAGGGACCAAGTATAATCTCGACGGAAATGCTCGAATCCCAGAATCGAGAGGGACTTTTGGCTCTCTAATTTTATCGTCGTCTTCCTCCTCTGAGTTTTACTTCATTGCTTCATTCGCTATTATTTCACCTCGCGTCATGGTATTTAATTTACCGTTTACTTCGTTTCGTTTAATTCGATGCATCTACCTGTCGTCCAACTTCTGAACTTGGTTCATTCGTCGAGCTCGAAACGAAACTCAGGCGCTACCCCTAATTGTAGTTCATCTGCTTCTTCAATCTTCCGTTTCAGAGATTTCCAACGATTTTCATAATCTCGCGCGACACTCAACTTGATCCCGGTGTACATTTACAGTTTCGCCTCGCGTCGGACGAAACGCAACAGTTGCACGACTGCAAAACTTTGCAAATCCGAAATTATTGGGTTAACCCGCTCGGGCCGGGTTGAAATTGGAAAATTGCAAAAGGCAGGAGTGTCGGTGTGCGATATTGTTGCCAAGTTATCCAGTGAATAACTGCAACTTTTCTCGATACTCGTTGCATTAACCACCGATGCGTTTCCCCTCTACGCGGTCTAACATCCGCTCTTTTAAATAAAAATATATTTTAATAATTATAAATTCAACCCCAACATTTATGAAATGATGCCGGAGGCGGAGATTTAACTCGGATCAACTATCACGTGAACTGCCATGTTCTCGCGGTGTGGATTATTCGCCGATCCTATCGAAATTATCGAGAATGCTCGCTAGTAATAGAGAGATCGTTAGAAATAACAACAAAATGAAAGAAGTTGTACGAAGCGGCTCGTTACGTGTAGCATTCACAGTGCGTGTAGGTGATCATGCTCGACAATGCTTGATTGCCTCGATTACCGGAAACGCAAGAAGCTGCGAGAAGAAAAACGAGCGTTTGACGTGTGCCGATCGTTCGTCGACTAATTTCCAGAAATTACACGACGCGTAATTTCAATCGGCTTATTGTCACGGGTTATTAAGTTACCAATATCGCCGCATATTCATCGATTACTCTTCGACTGCGCGAAACACAGTTGCGTTGCATAAATTTTCACAAGTGTTTTGTACGAACGAAACGACGCCCATTGAAACATGTTTCCGATGTTTCATTAGTATCGTTAATACGTGATGTATTCTATGATGTAGAATCGATTCTGATAGATAGACAATGAAATTAATGACGAACGTAATAATCGTCTGACTGTTCAATGCAAACCGCATCTGGCAATAATGTTTTATCATAACGATCGTGGCTAAACCGTAATGACGGCCCGATGTGTCTAATACGTTTACGTAAAACACTACACCATCATGTAATCTGCATGTTTTGCCTTCTATTAGCTGGTTACCGGGACGTTCCGGTTTGTTTAACAAGCGTGTAAGAAGCGTTCCGTTGTCGTGTGTTGGTGAGCAACATCAGCTCAAAATAGCGTTCGGTAATGTAGACAGCATAATTTTTTTTCATTTATCATCTTCGTCAATACAGTATTACAAGAAATATGTAGTAGAAAAATTGTTGATACATCGATCAAGTGTCGAATTTTATCGATCAATTTCTCGAATTTTAAAACTTTCGTTAGTGAAAATCAGTATCATCTTACTGTCTGCAGAGGAAACGCGAGATTTCTCAAGACTTCCCTCGGATTAATAAGATTCGCGAGCTACTTGAATTATTTGCCAGTGATCGGGATTACCTCGTCTCATTCGAGTTACAGATTCACCAAGTGTAGGTCAGAAGTTGCTTGGTTCGTGAATTGAAGCGGGGCCGCGAGTTACTCGCGAGCGTGAATCCGTCGGAAGAACGGTGCGCCAGATATGGTTTTGTCCTTCGCCAGTTGTGCCACCATCCCCATGGGCGACGTTAGATTCGCTCGGCGGTTAACAGGAAATATCATAAATCCACAGCCGGGTACCGCCGCGTTGGTTCACGGCTCACCGGCCGGGATAGGATATAATCAGGCCAAGTCGAGCTGAAGATGACGCCCGGAAATATCCCCTCGGTTCCCCGCCCCTCTTACACCCGTACGTTTCATCTCGTTCCGTGGTCCCCAACTCCCGAAATTCGCGGGATTATCCAAGATATCTGTGATTAATACCACCGGCCCGAGGCTGGATATCCGCTTTCGTTTCGCCTTGTTATCGATTCCGTGGCCGTGGAGAACGCAGAAGCCATGTCCTTGCAGCTAACAGCGTGATCGCGGACATTAATTTGCGCCTGGCTTACGAGCCACCAGTTATGATTAATCCGAGCAATGCGAAACAATGCGCTGGCCCAGGGTCCTCGGCAACGTTCGCGGCAAATAACGAAGCCGGATAACAATACCAGTTTCCATTCCGTCCGCTGGATGTTATAAATATCTAACTGGCTAGTGCACGAACAAGCACCGCTCCACATTCCTCCGCCGATTGTATTTAATACTCGAGATTTCCCGCTGATTAATCGTCCAATGGAGGGCTGGCCACCGTTTAATTGCACTTGTACGCGTGTTTCGAGGTCCCGGAACGTTCGCTTTTTAATGAAATTTCGGCACTTCGGGAAATTTGAAGGTGCGAGAGAGAACGCAACGAGATCCACGTCAATCGTCGGCAAAAATACCGCGATAAATACGTTGATTTCTTTTTTTTCTTTTTTCTTTTCTTTTACAATAGATTTTTACTCATCCCTGTAGTTTGCCTATTAAACGATAGATTCTCGTTCCTTGGCAGGCAGAATTTTGCTTTACTATTCCGCTGATATCTGACGTCAGAAATTTCAATTCTCATGCAACGATCCGTTGATGATGAGAGGTGATTGACCGGCGCTGCCACTTGGAATTTCGGTCGCTCGAGCGGCCTCATCTTGCGTCAACGCTGCTAACGGGGCGAATTGTGAGCACATAATTCGTTGCGCAAGTAGACCCGAGTCAAAGTACAAGGCTAGCCGGTGAACGCTTGGTGATGATCCTTGACGTTATACGTAATTGGAAAACTGGCTCGGTACGTATTCGAAACGGTTGACCTCGTCTGGAACTCGGCTTCCGAACCGACACATGCCATCGTGCGATAGACACGTAGAAACTAACGCAGTTTGCGCAAACGAGAAATTCGCTCGTGCCCGGATATTTAACGACGAAATTACACATGCCCAGTTCGTTCGTTCGTTCGTTCTTTTGCGTCTAGCGAAGAGGAGCCGGCTGCACCGCGCGGCCATTTGCATACTTTGCCTAACCGATAGACGACGACGGTTTGATCGTACGTTAAACCCTGGCAAAGGGATAACATTAAATCGGTGTGGCCGGTGAACATAGACGATAGAGAGGGAAACAGAGAGAGAGAGAGAGAGAGAGAGAGAGAGACTGCGAGAGGAACGCTTCCGTGGTTGTTAAAGCAGCCAGGCTAAAATCGTTGACGCTGGCCGAGCAACGTCATTGCTCACGATCGAAGGTTTATCGGAGTCTGCAGCAAAGGCTTTAATAATCATCGTTGGCCCACCGCTTTCCAGACCAAAGTTTCGCTCGTCCTTCCACACTCTGCTGAAATTTTGTCACGTAATTAAGGCGCAGACTGACGCACGATGGGATTAAAGTTTCATCCTTCACTCTCTTCCCACGTATGTGTACATCTCCCCTCTCCGTCTGTCTTTCTCTCTCTCTCTCTCTCTCTCTCTCCGTCTTTCTCGGTTCCTTGTTGTCTCGTCGTGCGCTCTGATCTCCCCGATATCCCCGAGAAGCTTAACCGACTGTAATCTGTTGGGCGCCTCTCGCAACTTGCCGGCTGCCGGATTTTCGCGAGTCGAACGATTACGGAAGGGCGAACGCGTGTTTGGAATATTAATTGGCCCGGTTCAGAGAAATCGAGGGTACGTGGGTGCTCTGCAATCCCTTTCCAATAACCGTGAAGCGTATTCGTGCGACAATTTAATCATTTCGCCGCGTTGTCTTTCGCTTCTCAAGCCTCTGCCTTCTTATCTGTGTGTTGTTAACATACCGCCGCGCAGAGATAAATCTTTGAATTGTTCAGCAAAGGTGGGTATCGTCAACAGACTGTCGAATATTGGAGCTGTTCTCGAAACGGGAAGTGCTCGATCGAATTTGAAAATTGCTCGTCGGCGAGCGATGTGAACAGTTGGCTCTCCAGTGTCTGCGATGCGAAGGTGAGAACGACCGAGAGAGGGATCGTTTTCGATAAAGCGACCAAGTAAACTGTTCAGACAGCGAGAAAGAGGAAGAGAGAGAGAGAGAGAGAGAGAGAGAGAGAGAGAGAACGATCACGCTCGAATTGCCAGGTTTTACCAAGCATCGGCAAGCGAGTCGCGTTCGCGTGCAACCGATTACGTAAGAAATAACCAGGAATAATGGATCCGAACGAAATTGAAACGCGAGTACACTCGAACGCGAAATTGTGTCTGGTTTAATTTGGCCTCGGCCGGCGTAGTATGTAGTTGCTAACAGCGTGTGCCTCGTGTTAGACGCGAGCAAACTCTACCCTGCCCGAATACCCGGGCCACAGTGAAACATCGAATTGCCTGGAACAAACGGCCACCGATAGCAAATCCCGTGTATCTTTTAGAGAAAATCGGCCGCCATTTAGCCTCGGTTTGTTTCAGATGATCGCATTTCCCCCGACAATATGCAACACGCGTGCATATTTGGACTCGAGGACGTTAAATTCTCCCGTATATTTTTTTTCTCTTTATTCGACAGAGGAAACAATTTGCGACGGGGCGAATTCGAATTTTCAGCGTGTTCAGTTAGAATTGGACATACTCTGAAAACTCTTGGCGGCTGTTTAATAGCACTCTCTAGATATCAAGTAGCAATTTAAAAAAGAAAAGGCAACCGAATACAGTATAATGTCAGTAAAAAAAAAAAAAAAAAAATTTGCACTTCGATTGCAACACGGACGATCACTCAAGATTATTTTAGCCTCGAGAAAGATTGAAGTTACGTTGCCACGCACGCCAGGCCTGAATCCCGCAATCATTTTTATAGCTTCACTCGTAAATGTCGTTCGCTAGTTTAACAGTATCGTAATTGTCGCGTGGTAAGTGTTCGTATCGTAGATCGTCGACATTATTCTTAGCCGATTGTATTCCGCTGATAATGCCGGACGAGGAACGAGGGTGGCGAACGTAGTTTGCCTTATACTATTTCTTCTTTTTTTCTTTTTCTTTCTTTTTTCTTTTTGCACCACACAGCGGTCAAGAAACTCAGTAGACTGCGCATCAAACGGAAATGTTCCGTTTTTGTGAATGGACGTACGTGCATGGGGGGTATTGTTTTAATTCCGCGATAATTCAACGGAAGAAAGGAGCACGGGCGATGTTTCAGTCTCTATCATTTTTCATATGTACAATGCCCAGTGAGAATCTTAGTAGAGCATTAATCAAACAGAAATGATTCGTTCCCACGGAATGGATGTATGCTTTATGATATTATCTTAATACCGCGATAATTGGAGAAAAATATGAGCATAGTAATATTTCATTTCGCGTTATATGTATGCATTTCTTTTGTGAGAAATGTATCGGGTCATCTTTCAAATGGAAATGAATGGAACGAAAGGATGTCTGATACTGTTTCAATATCCCGGCGTTATCTTTTACGGAGTATTTAATCTGAAAGCAAACGATCGCCGGGAAATATCGATTCCACGTAAGCTCGCGTGTGCTCCGCGACAGTGGCAGATTTTCAAAGACTATACCTGTCCAGTAATGTTTCGTTAAATTCGCCTGCGAGAAAGCTGATTTCTGTGTTTTAACTTCAAAACGAATCCCGTGCGTGTCCTATCGCGTACTCGCGTTTCAGAGTCCCATTCGCCGCGGTATATTTCAACGAAATTTATGAATCAAGGGATACCCGTGCGCGAAATAAAATTCACTTCCAAACACGCATCCGTTTGAAAAATTGAAACGAATCCTTGCACGGCTCCTAAGAAGGAGCAAACTTTCTCTCGCGAAGGCGAGAAGGATTCTTTAAAATCGGAAGGAGGGAGGAGATCCTTGACGGATTCAGAGACGTGACTCGCGGCCGGCATAATTAGCCTGATTAATTCAAATCCGAAGCGGAGGTAAAGAGACGTGAAAACCCTTTCAGTCAGACTGTCTCGATCCTCGTAGGCTGAGGTTTTATGTAAATAGACGTGTGTGAAGGGTAATGGCTCTTCCAAGTATTCCATTACGTTGTATTCACTGGCTTGAATAAATTTAATCTCTAAACAATTACCGCCGTTAATATTCATGGCGGATAAGTGATGTTATATCCGTGCGCGTTTTATATCCGCGCTTTCGTTTGAAAACGAAACGCTCCCTCGTTCTTTAATAAACGCGAAGGGAGGCGGGTGAAAGCCACACAGAGTGTGGCGGCACGCGGAAGTGAAAACGTCGCGACGAAAGGTCGCACGCGTTTCCACGAGAGCCTGTAACGAGCGCTCTAGTTACACGCGATAATCGCAATGGAGCTAGCTCCATGCACACTTGGCAAGCGTTTCTTAAATATTTTCTCTAGTGCCAGATAAAAGTTTTATCGTCGTTAGCGAGAAACTCTCGGCTCGCGAGAAAGTATCGGGACGATAGTATCAGCCGAGAAAAATTTATTTGTCCGATTTTTAACGAACGAATGTAACTGTAATGTTACGTAGATATTGCTTATTTATTTACTGTTCCCTTGCGTACTTGAACACAGTTTTCCAATTGTCGTTCCAAACTAAATTTTTCATTGCAGGCTCAGAGAAATTGTCACTAAACGCAATCATTAAACGTTACACGTTGAATCACGCAGCTACTCGCGAAATCTGTGCCAGCGCGAGAGATCGTAACGAAGTTGCAACGTTTCGATCGATGTTTCTGCCTAAAGGTGTTAGGCAAACACGTTAGGTAGACGAGCGTTATCAGAAAGAAACCATCCCTTTATCCGGCGAATCGCGTGAAAGGGAGAAAGACGGAGCACACCTGGTGAACTGGTTCTGCTATCGAACGCAACCACGGGGAAACCGTGCCACCCCTTTTCTCCGCGATGGAGAAAAAAAAAAAACAACTGGCTAACACGAAACGGTTCTTTTTCCTACGAGTTGATCCACCGGCAACGAAAGGCTGCTCGATCTACAGTGACCTGATTTCAACCACTCCTCCCCCCGCAGTCGCGAAGGATTCATTAGATTGCCAGGAGTCATTTAGTTTATCTACCCGATCATCGAGAAAGATCGGCGAATGATCCTTACCACTTGCTTCGATAATTCGTTATTTATTGCATGTGTGTCGTTTTCGGTCTTTGAAGCAGCCGCGAGGCTAGTTATCTTTGGCGATCGAAATCGAACGACATTCGTCTGGATATTGCCAATTTCTCTTTTCAACGTGGTCAGAAGGTGAAGGCGAAGCTTCGAAAGTTTGGGAATTAAAAATCGAAAAATTGGCAACAATTTGCATAAATCTAATATTTTACTTAAAAATATACGTATCGACATCCTATTATTGTTTATCGTTGAAGAATTATCCGAACAGCCGCTCAGGCAGACTCGTTATTTTTAAAATATACCTGGATCACATTTTCTGAAACGATGTCATAGTATTTGTTTGTTAGCGGAGAATTATTTAAATATTCACTTAGACGATTCGTTATCTATTTGGATAGACGAGGCAATCGTTTTCACCAACGATGCCGCGCGTTTTCCTCCCGGTCTTTGAAACAACCGGCTGGCTATTTATCTCCGACGATCGAATGACAGCGCCGCAGCCGGCGCACTGTGCCAACGAGATATCCACCAAGTCAGAAACGCGAACGATCGTTGCATCGCGACATTCTTCTCTTTCCAACGCTAAGGTCTATACGTGGGATATAAGAAGGTGAAGACGACGACGCCAGTTGAAAAGAGAGAGAGAAATTGGAAAGAGGGTCGGTGGTTGGAATCGTCGTACTCTACGTCGCGAGGGGTAAGGGAGTTTGAAAGACGGCGGAAAAGGAACGGCGGCGAGAGGAGGAGTGACAGGGGTGTGAAACGAGCGGGGGTTGTATTTTCTAAAGACGCTTACGCTTCAGCCAGCCGCGAAGCCGCGGCGAGGAAACCAGGCTGCCGCACCTATATTTACTCATTTTCTTTTGGGCATTTCTCAAAGGGAGCGTCGCCTTCTTGGTCGTCGCTTGGCGTAAAAATGCGCAGCTATTCCGTCTTGCCTAAAGGCTTAACCTCGCATGCGGTAATCCACACCCCGGCCCCTGAGCATCTCGTTTGGGGCAGCTTGGCTCTCTCTCTCTCTCTCTCTCTCTTCTCCTCTCATCGAGGGAAATTTCGTTTAGACGCTTCGACTTGGACGCTCGCGCGCAAAGAAAATGCATCCTGCCTGGATTCTCGTTTGCTCGCGTTTCTCGAACGCCTCGATCCGCCGCGCCTCTTGTGCACCAGATCGACTCGCAGAATGGATCTGCCGAGAGTTTCTTATTTGGAGTCCTTTCAAATCGTTTCGCTACTGAATTCCCGGGAAATTGAAATTATTGAGGATTTTTCGGTGAATCGCGCTGGCGCGGAACTTTGCGTTTCTTTATTTATATGTCATTTCTTTCTCCATAAAAATGCATTGCATCTGATCCATCCGGCAAAAGCGAGCTTTAATGAACGAATGAGGAATGAAAGACTTTGAGAATAAAATGTTCAAGTATTTGAAATTACGTCTGCAAACGTTACATTGTCGCGAATTGATTACGAATCGAGTGGAAAACCTCGTAGCACGTGGAAGCCTTTGTAACACATTTTCGTCAAATTAACAGTAAAATCATTTTGACATGAAGAAATTTGTATTTCACAGAGATACATGAAAATCCAGGAAATTAGTTCCCTTTGAAGCGAGCCAAGAAAATTGAATACGAGTCGGTGCAAAAATGAAATTTATGGTTTAATGATCACGAAACGAATTACCAAAGTTAAATATAATTCAAGGAAAACGTAAATTAGTCTCGTTTCAAATAAAATTCCTCGTTCTCATTTTCTCTCTCATCTCAAATGTAAAAGAAGATTAGTAATATCGAAAATTGTGTCTTTTCCCTCTTTTTTTTTTTTTTTTTTGTTTGTAAGGTTCTTTATACCATTGGGACGGTTACCAAGAAAGTTTCCGTGGGGGGAAGTTTTCTTTTTGAGAACGATTCGTCGTCAATGACAGGAAGATTCGCGCCCGTACGTTCATGGAAATAAATGAATAGCAAGATATAAGAGGATCGATTTGGTTTCTTTCGCTGTGCAAAAAAGAAAAAAAAAAAGAAAAAAAAGAAAGAAATGATCGAACAAATTGCTTCAGTGGGCGGAAGCGTGTAATACAATTTTCTTTCACCGGAGAAAGAGTGCACTGCAGTCACGCGATAATGAACGAAAAAGAGGCGACAAATGAATAGAGGTATCGAGACGTCGGTTTCGTGTCGACGAAAAGAATTCGAAAGAACCGGCGAGGAGAAGTAAAGTGGACGAAGAAACGCGTGTTGGACGATACTTGTGGAAAAATGGCCGAACTTGGGGGTTTCTTCTCGCGGTTCGTTGCCTTCCTTGGCACATTCGAACTCGTTGCAGCTTCAACTGTTTCAGTGTCTCGCTTCCGGCCATAAAATTCGTCCCTATTGATTCCAAGAAAGCGAGCCGACTGATTTAAAATTTGGCACGACCTCGCGGAGACTCTTATCTCTTGGCCAATGACATCTTCCTCCGTTCCTTCTGCTTAAACAGTCCACGCTGTTTAGCGCGTTCCTTAAAGATCGAACGAGCTAGATTCATAAATCACGGTCGAATTAAAAGGAACCCTAAGAACTCCTGTATAAATCGTGGTTTTTTTGCGGAGGAGACGGCAGTTTCGAGCCAACGGGGCGGTGCAGAAAAACGGCGTGAAAAGCAGTGAAAGGAGAGAGCGAGGAGCACGCAGCGATCCAGGGGAAACGTCGAGGAGTCTCTTTTTGCACGTTGAAACGTCCAGCTGCCTACAAATTCCTCCTAAAGTCGATGTGTTCGTTAGACGATTTTTTTTTTTTCGAACTGAACTAATCACTCGAGCACCCTAAACTTATGTACATTCGTAGAAAATATAGGTGCGCGCAGGAAAATATAAAAATGCTGCCAGGATTTTAATATTCGCCTTGTACATTATTTTCGCGAATGCGTGAATTTATAAATTTTTGGAAGCTTTAAAGCACGCGCAAACCGTACTTTTCTCAGTTATAATCTCGAAAGCGCGAATCTGTATAAAAGTCCAGTCGTAACTGTGCGTCTGCTTGAGAGAGTACCAACGTCTCGAACTCGTCTGCATGTCCGTGTTTCGCCAGAGGAGGAGATACGTCGTTCGTTTCACGAGCGTGGATCCTCGATTCTCGTTTCGCCCAACGACACAAGAAGTATCCACTTTGGATGCGGGTGGTAAACGCGATGGAATCGCGTACTCTGGATTCACGGCGAAGTTAGACGGTGCACGAGGCGGTGTATTTCGATCACGTGGCTTTGGAGAGGCGAGACGCGATTTTATGTGCTCGACCGGCGATAAAGAAAATATCCCGGGCGGTGTTCCTTGTAAATATTTTCACTGGCGATCCGCGGCGGGATTACTAGCGATAAAACGCGACGCCGCGCAGACACACTTGGCTTAAAAATCGCGGGATGCACACGCGATTCAACGATGAATTTTCCTAACAGCGAGTGAGAGAGAGAGAGAAATAGAGACTAGAGCTCGCGTGCGTTGGCGTGCCAAGAGCGGTTGTCGGATTGTAAAGTTATCGTTGAAGGGTTTGCGGTTGTCGTACTCTCTCCGTTTCGCGGGAGCTTGCTCTCCCTCTGTTTTTCCAGATTGAAGTTGGCTTCAGGGATATGCCCGCGAGCGTACGCGTTTCATTTCGCGAATCGAAGAGTTAAAAGGATAAACGTATCGAGGAAATCTTCGAGTCGCGACATTTAGGGGAATTTATTTGGAGATGTTTCAGAAACTTGATCCTTGGTTGAAATGAAAATCGCTTAACGTTACCTTCTCCTCTTTTCTAGATATTCTACAGAAGTAGCGGAATATTTTTGAATCGTTTTCTTTTCCTTTTTTTTTTTTTTTTTTTAAATACAGCTGAAATTAAATAGAACGTTTATTTATTCAAGCATTAACCCATTCAAGACCAACACGTTTCGTTTGCGATTCCTTCCAGTCATTTTATATTATCGAATTTTTATTTTCTCGTGTTGGCGCTACGAGAAAAATTTCAAAGGTTCTCGCCGTGTTCTCCCGTGTTCTCCACCTGAATTGAATAATTTTTCCGAAATTTCCACCGAATTGAATTATTCACAGCGTTACCTGAATTATTTATAACGGAATAATGTTAATTGAATCACTTATAATCCAATCATTTGTAACGTTGTGAATTATTTATAACGTTGAATTATTTATAATATTGAATTATTGATAACATGGATCGCTTGATCCTCGATTCATTGACCGACCGTCAGAAAGGAAATTATGAAACTTCAATCTCCCAGCAAGAGAGCATTTTCAACTTTAGGGACGAAGGAGGCAGAAAGGAGAGGCTCGAAATAGAAGAAACTGGAACGCTCGTTTCCCCTGGGCCGACGAGTCGTTCCCCATTTTCGAAACGAAGGCGATATGCCACCGGGGAGGGATAGGAAAAAATTATGCGGCTAATCAAGAATCGCGAGTGTCGTTCTCCGGTCGATGTATCACCGAGGATCCACCGCAAGAAATGGCGGTGGATCGCCCGAGTGTCGGGTCAAGGGGTGGTTTTAGAAGGCAAAGGAGGGCGGCTGGAACGGTAGAGGGTAGCCGCAGCCCACATCCGACTTTATGAGCCGCCATCACTCATAGAATCTTCGCCGCAATCTTTCGCGAGAATCCCTCAGAGAGGCTTGCACCGGCGGAGAAAAATGTCCGAGGGTTTGGAGAATCGATGAGTTTGCATTAAACATCTTCAACCGATCTACCAAAAGCTCGCAGAGAGAATTCTCTCTCTCTCTCTCTCTCTCTCTCTTTATATCTCGAAAGTAGCAATCCTGCATGCCCGGGAATCACGAATTCGCGAATCGTTTCTAGAGCTAGTAGAATTTCGAATCAGAAGAACAGAGCTACGTAAGAACGACCATCTTCGAACTGCGTAAGCCAGGCACGTGCCTGGAAATTAGGAAAATGTTTCGCAACTGGTGAAAGAACTGCAGAAATCTGCTAGAATAGCTGTTAATGAAACTCGGATTATCTGTTCAATCAAGGAATACGCCGATTCAAGCAACGCCGTGTAATTTTTGATTCGTTATGGAATTTTCAATTGTTGGATCACTGAAATTTCCAAATCACGCGGGAAATGCTCGGCAGAATCCTTGGAAATTTTTTATCCCTCCGTTCCGAGAGTTACGTGAACTTCATATTTCCTTCTGAATCTTCTCCCCTCCTGATCTTTCAAATCGCGAAACCTCAGATCCCCAATGCCTTGGACGAACTTTGAAATCTTCGAAGTCTCGATGCGACGAATTTCCGAAATTCTCGAATCTGAATAATTCGCGAACTCGGCAGACAATCGCAGAGTTGTAATTAATTTCAAACAATTACGAGTTTTAAACAATTCCACTCTCCGCAAAAAAAACAAGGAAAGAAAGAAAGAAAGAAAAAAAAAACCCGAATCGATAATAAAAGCGAGCACGACGAAATGATTCTCCAGTGTTGCCATGACAATCGGTATCCGCGTAGTACGGGCTGATCCCACAAATGCCTGTGCTCGCAATATTTTCTATGGGTCGTAGCTCAGTCACGTAGAAACGTAATGCGTATCGTTTACGTGTCCCACGGTATTTGTTCTTCCATTTCTCGAACCGTTCGTGCTGTGTACCTTTAGGCTATTATCCGTGGAACCGGATGCAAACCGGCGTGGACCGCGCGATGGTATACGACGCCCGGGAGAATACGTTCATTTTCATCGAACCGGCCGGTATGCATTCGACGCGACGCCGAACAATGCTTTTTAATCGCACGGCCTCTCTTTTCAAATTGAATGCCCACTGGAGATATACTTTCTCGCGAATTATACCACGGCTATTACAATAATGGATTTCATACACGCCGGTATTTATTAGCTGTTATAGCGGTCGTAAAGCTTAACCTTTGAGTAGCTTTATACCGAGTGCTTCTAAATTTATGGCAAAGCCGAAAAGGAGAGAAAATTAGGTTTCAATGTTGTTTCAGTTCAGTTTCGTTCCAGATAGATAGATAGAATATCTTGAAGAATAGCGTATTAACGCTACGAAAGCTAACGACTGAAGACTCCGAGAGAAAGAATCGATCGTTAATTCTCTGTGGCTTGAAGTAAAGAAAGTAGGTAAGAGAAAGGGTTAAAGAAAAGAAAGAAGAGAATGGAATAGAAAACAAGAAAGAGAGAAAGAAACAGAGGCAAAGTACAAGCCTCTGTGGGGGTAGGATAAGCCCAACGTAGTTTCTGCGTGTCATAAAAGGCGACTAAAAGGGGAATTCATCGTTGGACATGTTTGTCGGACACCAGAAGTTGAAAAATCTTCATGGAGAACTCATGGGAGCATGCAGAAGCACATGAAACATTCAGAGTGTAATACACGTTACAATACGTAGCGGGTGAAACAATTTTCTTCCCAACTTTCGCGTTTTTAATTATGTCCGCGAGAAATATGAACTTGCGCAAACATTTTGACACGATCTGCATAAACGTAAATTTGCAATGCGCGTACTTTTTTACTTATTCAGTATTAATTTCGTTTCTCCTCGGTTGCCGGCGACAAAAAAAAAACATTTCCATCGGGAAATATTTCGAAAATATATTTCCACCTATTTGCACCGCAGGGATTCTCCCGCCGAGAAAGAAAACAAATTTACCTCTACTTATCGATAGTACAAACATTCTCGTTCGGCCGTCACTCTCATGATTAAAACATTAAGGCACGGAGAAGGGAAAACAGGCGGAACACGCAGGGAGAGAACAAGGGAGAAAAAGGCAGGAAGAAAGTGAAGTTGACTCGCTGGTTTTATTCCCAGCCGCCAACACACCGGCACATTGCCATTTCAACTCTCTGTTCACTTCCGATCGAGCGAGCGCGTTGCTGCCGCGAACGGGAATTCGACCGATCGACGACTTTCGTCAGCCGTGAATCGTTGATTAATTCAAGAATCGTTCGACGACTTGTTTCGAAAGTAGAGTAAACCGCGGAATTTCTTAGGTTGACGAAGAAGGAAGTGTGGGCGAGGGAGAGGGTGGTCGTACGTGTCCTGCGGGCCGAAAGTAAGTGAAAAGTAAAACGAGAAAGGCAGACGTTGAAGAAAAACGAGGACGCGGAAGGTACAAGGCTCGCCCAGAGCAATAATAATATCGGAAAGGTCGAGCTTATACTGCGGCGGAGGTTTTCCCGATAGTTCGAACCTGCCTGGCGAACTTTCTGCCAAAGTTGCGAAGCTTTAAAGCGAAGGCTTTAACGGGGCTTCGCGCCTCGCGCAACTCTTCTTCCCCTTCTCTTCTCTTCTCTTCTCTTCTGCCCGTGGAAACTCGCGTGTTCGAGAAAGAGGAGAGAAAGGAAAGGAGCGAGTGGAGAACTCGAGGGCAGGGGGGAAGGAAAAAGGACAAAGAAGGAAGAAGGAAATGATAGGTACGAGAAGAATGCCTCCCCGAAAAGTAAGTTCTGCCGCGAGATATACTGATCTTACCACGCGTTCGTACTTCATTTCATAGTAGTCTCGAGTGTACCACCTTCTCTTCGGAACTTTTATCATTCGCGTATTTAACCCACGAACGCCATAGTTCGAGTTATTATATCGATTATATATAATATGTTGAAATATATATATATATATATATATATATACACGTTATTTTGCTAATGGCATATAGTAATGGCTTTCTCTCAATTCAGGAAGCTAAAAAAAAATCGAATAAAAAAAAACAATCTGGCGTAGAAATTTGTCAAAATGAAAATATTAAAGATGGAGTAACAATGATTGCCATTATATGCTGGAAAAATTTAAAAGGCTAAAATATTCATAAAAATATAACGTAACGTATGTATAAATGTTCTACTAGCGTACGGTAATGGCTTTCTCTCAACTCAGGAAGCTGAAATATCGAATAAAAGAAACATCTGATGCAGAAATTTATCACAATGGAAATATTAAAGATGGAAAAGCATTTTATATTAGAACAACTTACAATGCTAAAAATATTTGATAAAAAAAAAAAAAATGTAATTTCGTGGAAAAGGTTTATTTCCGAGTCAAATCTGAGTTGGCTGAACGCTGTGCCTCCAAGTATATAGAACAGTTCACCTGAGTCTGAGGGTTATGTTGTCGATCGAAAGTGGCCGGACAGAGGAATCGAGCAACTACAATAGATCGGCAAGTGGCAGGTGAGCGATATTTTCCCTGGCTGGCGAATTGAACGTTCGCACTCCGTGGATCGAGCGAACGTTTAATTCGTTCTGTACGAGCGTGCCTAAATAGGCTTTGTTTGGTGTGGCCAACTTCTCGAGCGTTAGCAAGAGGATATTCATGCCTGTTTATTCACGACTGTGCACGAGCCTCGGCCCCGGTGTACGAGCGCATTTAATAATTCATTCGGATTAATGCGAATTGCACTTGAATACATAAAGATCTCACCGCGTGGACGGATTCATATTTGATCGTCATTTTAATTGGAAATATCAACGCGCTTGTTTTCGGTTCGTTGGAAATATCAACGCGCGTTTCGTTCCTTTTAATGCACGTGTTGCTGCCTCGATCGAGCCAGCCAGCCAGCCAGCCAGCAACAAATTCCTCGGAAAGATCGTCGAACGTTCGTTCGTCAACCCCGGAGCGAGTTTCATAAATTTTCACGAATAGATTTCTGTTGATTTTCTTCTTCGTTAATGCAGTGTGTAATGTTTCAATTAAAATCTTTAATCGTTGAATAGATTCACTCTTTCATTTCGTAATATTGTTTAGTTAGCTGACGTTCAACATTTTCTTGTCGACGATATTCTTAGTTCGAAACACATTTGAAACATTCCGGCCCCATTCGAGGAAACAATATCCGGTCACGGGTGACCAAACGTTTCACGATGAAACAGAAGAATTTCAAGTTAAATATGAGATTTTAAATGGTGTTCTCGTTGGTTAATGAAGCAGTATTTCAATGACAAGACACACGTTCTAGTAATATCGAGTGGAACTGATTGACAACTGAGTGCTGATTCCTCAAACTGTTTCCGCAATCTTAAAAAGTAAAGAGTACAACTCATCACAACCCATTGCACTTTTCACTAGAAATGTTTTCCACCCTCCGACGAATGGAACGGCGATATTTCAACGAACGGTACAATCGATACCGAGTCGGGAAGTCTCCAAGCGCCAGTTACAATCCCTGGGAAAAGAGCAAGCGAAGATTTCGATTACGTCGAGGAACGTAATGGTCAGTAAATAACAAATGACCCATGCCTGGAGTGGGAGGCGCGGCGATCGTCATCCCTCATCGGAGTAATAGCGAAGGAGATGCTTCGAAACTTTTGTAAGCGGGCCAACGAAGGCGCGCTCCTCGTTTCCTTATTCCCATTCAAGCGGCGCGAAGGGGAAACTTTCGACCCTCGAACCGATCCCGCACCTCGAAGCTTCTGTTCTAATTTTCACTCCGTTGATAAATCGGTAATAAGTCCGTTCGATGGCTGGTAAGTTTGGACTTCTTCTTCTTTCGTGGCTTTCTTGCTCATCGAACACACACACACACACACACACACACACAGACTTTGCTCGATTTTCACCGAATTTCTTCTCGCAAAAGCATCCAAGTCCTTGTTTTCCCCAATGAAATTCTCGCCGACGGCGAGTGAAAACTGCAAAACGCTTCGGTTGCAAGTTTCATCGATTATTCATTCGGGAATATCCGGCGGAACCCTGTTTTCCGTAACGCGATTAAATAAACGGGTAATTTGCATGAGACTCAAACGGGTGTACAGCGTTTTCTTCGTTCGTGTTATCTTTGCATCGGGGTGTTTGCAACAGCGGAATAATCAAACTTCAAACGCGCGTATTTAAACGTGTAATACACACATATACACACACATATAAATTATTATTGAAACGATTGAACGTGGGATGAATAGAGTCGTATTTTGATCGTGTTTGTGTTCTTTAACACTAAATGACTGAGGCATAAAATTTCCATGAGAGAGTAAAGATAAACGAAACAGAAAATATTCGTTTCATTCAAGTCTCCAAAAATACACTGTTTCATACCTATAAAGTATCTAACAAGAACATTCTCGAAGCGATATCGAGTTTAACGCTAGAACTATGAAATGACCGTTTGAACATTTTTGTTAGATACTTTATAGATATGAAACATACCGCTCTACTTTGCCAGGCTGATCGTATCTATTTAAATTTCACTTACGGTTGAAGACGCTCGAAGAGCTCCACTCACGTCGCAAATCATCTCCAACAAACACAATCGCGGCAAATATTAAATATTTATGCGGAAACTAGCCAAGAGTTTCTAGCTACGAACGATAAACTTGGGCGCTGGTTACGTAACTTCGCTGATTGCAATTTCCTCGAATCGTTCGGTGGTGCTGGACTTTCGAAATCCCGAATCGATTTGCGTTGCATGGTACGAGTACATGTGACAAATATCAGCGATATATAAATAAATATATATATATATATATATTTTATTGCAAAACGTTTCGATATCATAAAGAATTTGTTACTGTGTTTTTTTGGATGGCGGGATTTGATGAACTGTGCAAATTTTACGAGGCAAACTTGATGAATGTACACGAAATGTGCAACCCAATCGCGTGCGCGTTATTTATACAATACGGCGTGTCGAGAGGCAGAGAGATCGCGCGTCCATATATCGCGCGCACCCGCCAGATTGTTCACATTTGAAAATCCTGTAAACGGACATGGTCGGGAACGAACGTCGCGGGTTTCAATTGTAACTTCACGCCGGCTGACACGCCGGCAGAAACGAGGGAGAAAAATTTCGGTAGTTTGAGGTCGTTTTAATTCGTTGCTCGTGAATCTTGCAACAGGAGGATGGTTGGGCGGCGAACGAGATGGAGAGAGAGACAAATATATTCACGGTTCGGGATCCTCGAGGACGTACTTACGCCGTCGTTTTGAACATCCCCGCGAGACCCGGACGTCCGTGAATTTAACCGCTGACTTGGCTCGAGATACAACGTTCCCTCGATGCACGCTAATGGTCTTCGAAAAGTTTAATCTGTACTTGGGATATCGTATGCATTAGCGACGTACTTGTATTATAAACTTGGTTACTCTTACGCGGCAAGTTTGATCATCGATACAAGTTGAACGCCTCTGGAATATCGTTAACGACACGGTAATCGGTTCTCAGCTGTTCCTTTCACGTGCTTCCGCCTAACACACCGTCCTCTAATACATCGCGCGCGAAATTCGTCTCGGACACGTCTCGTTCGCGTTTGAGCAATGCTTTTACAAGTTCGTATGTATTCTCCAGTCAAAAGAACAGTAAACTCTCTCTTTTCCTCTAATAAATCTTTCGAACAACGAATCGATGGAGGACAATTTCGAGGAACGTAAAGGGACTCGACACGTTCAAAGGTGCTTTCTAGTCCTTTGATATTTTATTATCGGTCAAAAAAATATACGCGACTTTCTTAAGCGACGAAAGAGAAGCTTTAAATACTGTATTCAAGTCAGCTGAAACAGTGGAACGAATTTCAGCTGGAGGACTGCTGTAAAGTCTGCAGAGCTAGCTCCATAGATTCGAAAGTTTAAAAAGTTATTAAATCTTGAAACGAACGCGCGCTTTCCTCCGCGAGCGGAAAGTTCGAATATACGGGGACACACTGTCCCCAGCGAACATATGCGCAACTATTTGCAATGGCCGACGGCCGTTTACGCGGCCGGACTTCGAAGATTAAAATGCAGCAGCTGGAACATTTCGGCATTCGTTCGAGTTGAAAGTCCTCCCTCAATAATGGCGCGTTCCTCGAGGTCGTCGGAACAGCAATGCGTCAGAGAGGCGCATTAATCACCCGGAATTGTCTTTAACTTTCAAGAGGAGATTGCGCTGCAACAATTTCTGTTAATTACACTCGCGAGAATGTGTTCTTGCGATTCGACGAGAAGATTCCTGTCGAAAATATCAACTCTGCGAGACCTGGCGGAAAATGATTGTTGGTGCAAGAATGTACATTCACGAGCTCTATCTGTATCGTGCTCTTTTCTTTCAGCTTTCTTTCGAGTAATTTTAGAACGCTGTTTGCTAAATCAAGAACTCCGAAGCATCCGCGTATCGTCACGAGCCTTTTCGATATGATCGAGGACATTTTCAATATCCTAGAACGAATTAAGAACTATCATCAGTAAAATAGTTCAACAAAATAGTCTCGTCAAACAAGTGAAATTTACCACAGTGTGATTAGACAAAGCTAGACGGGTAGTCATTACCACGAGTACGTGGTACAATGATCATTTTCTACATGAAGAGTTTCAATGAAAATTGGAAAGAAACTTTCGACGATGAAAGAGAAGAGAGAAGATAAACGAGAGAAGACGCAGCGTCTCAGTCTCTCGCATCGTTGCAGGATGCATCGTTGCACGATGCCGCGCTGATGAAATTGGCGAACGAAACGGTTGCGAGCAGATGCCCTCCCGCCGTGTGTTGGTGCGCGAATCTGTTTACCGACTCTATTTACGAGGTTGGGCAACCGTGTAAACCATCCTGCTAATAGAATATGCCCATATTCTGGCCCCGTAGGAAGCATAAGGGCTCAGACTAGTAACGAGTAACCCCCTTGCTCCGGCGCGCGTTATCGCGATTCTCGGCCGGGTCGCGTTTCGGTTTGAACTTTGCACACGGACACACACACCCCCGCAACCCCCAGTCCAATCCCTGTGCAATCTGCCTGGCCTGCTGCTGGTCGAAACTATTGAGTTATTTAGCAGTTGCCGGACGATTATTGAAACGAAGCTTGATTTGTGGAACGGAATGCTCGCGCCGGAGTTAACGCCCGCCGGATTGGATATCGACTTCTCCCGTCGTGGAACCGATAATACTTTATGGATTAATTTTCGCTTATTTGCCGTGTCACGTGCGTACAAACGACGCAATTGTCGGCCAATTAGTTATTCCGATATTTATTTCGCTGGATTTTAGAAACCATGCGCGCCATGGCAACCACGAGCTGCGAGAGAATGCAAGTCCGCCTCTTTCCAATATCCATTTTATTTAGCTTCATTGAGTTTTTCGATTCTTCCTCGATTTGCAATTGTTCTCAGTGGAACGTTATTCCAAGTTAATTCGAAACTGATTAATAGTGGGTACTGCAATTACGTATAATTACAGATCGAAGAATTATATTTTTTTTTTTTTTTAATTTGTCTTGGAGAATTTTCTTCCTGTTAAAAGAAGTGCGAGTAATCCGTTTATTATTATTATTCTTTTTTTAATTATAAAATGTTTGCACGAACGGGCGGAAATACTTTTACGCAAACTCTATACGCTGGAATCAATCGCGTTTCGCAATTACTAGAATCAATATTTTTCACCGACCGAGTTATGTGAAAATACTGACAGATCGATACTAATCGTTTACTCTTCCAGTGATATAATTGGCGTGCCATTTTAATTAAAAAAAAAAGAAAAAAATAAGATATAAGTTAGTAACGGTATAAGAAACGAAGAAAAGATTTAAATCAAAGTCGCAAAGTTTCTCGTGGAAGTGTAACAAGTGCACGCAGAGCGTGTCAAGTAGAAACGGTTCTAATTAGAATCGCATTTGATAGTAAAATACAGGGAGAGGCAATCGAATTGCCAGCGACACACGGCCCTGCTGAATATTTTAATTGAGCAATTAAAATCCGTTGTTCCCTCTGTATGTGGCTTCGTTCTTCCTCCGGCTATTCGTTTCGAAGGACCAAGTGAATTTTCTGCCACCGATACCAACCGCGTACCGTGGAACGAACTGACACTGATTAGGAAAAAAGGGAGGGGGAGGGGGGAGAAGAGGCAGAGCTCAGCCAAAGCTCCGAAACATTTATGGACCTGCGACTCTCCTGTTGAATTACTAAAACGCGACCGATATTTAATTACCCCGACTCCATTTGCTCGGCCGTTAATTTTAATTCAATCAATTAACGGATTGCGTTGTACCAACCGTCGAATATTCCTATGAAATTAGCTCTTGTCGTTTATTCTATTTGAATAATCCGTGAATAGTGTATAAATCTATCCAATTGTATCGCGCTCGCTCGTCTGGATATTCAACTGGAAGCATCAAACGTTTATCGTGAATAAATAAAACACTCAGAGGAATCCGTGAAAGTGTATAAAGCACATAAATTAATGACGAACGAACAAATAGAGAGGGCGAGGGGAGGGCGGAATGGAAGTTCAACGATAATTGAATTATTATATACTGGAGTGAGTTGAAATTATTTCGCTGGAAAACGGCACCATTCGAAGGTACTTTAATATATCCTCTGCAGCAATTCGATTTGTTACCTTTTGCAATAATTTGGTTCTGCGAGTACGACGAGTGCCGGTCGTAACTCATCAATTTCGGATTATTAAGGATAAAACTCTTCTACGAGTTTGTGGTGTAACTCGCAAATCCACCAAATACTCCACTATAAAGAACAAACGGGACTCTAAAAAACGCACCTCAATTCTTCTCTGCAACTTGTTTACTTGAATGTAATTGTCACAATTGTATTCATATTATACGTTCCATATATCTCTTGCATATGTATCTCGCGTAGTGCTACGACTGAAAAATAAATAAGTAAATTCTGCTCTTATCATCGAGTAGCAATAATTCGAAATTGATCAAATTCGGAGAATCGAGTATTCGTATTGCTGGTTCAAGCTTCAAACGCGAGCCAAAGGGTCCGCGTACGAAGAGAAAAGATCATCGTCAGCGTCAAGGTTTACCGAGTCTATTGGCAAAACGGAAATACGAAGATCTCCTGCAGGCAGAAGGGTCAAGGAGAGGAAGTAGCGGGAAAAAGAGACGACAACGAAGAGCCCGGCAATCGTATAAATAGCCGAGGTTCAGGCTCTGGTATAACCCCGTAGGTGAATCGTTGAAAGGAGGAGAGCGGATCCTTCGGCGATGCTCGAAGTGAATTCAATGCCGAAATCGACGATACGATCCACCGGGAAAAGAGAGTCGGCCGTCGTAGTTTCAGAGCCAACTACTAGCTTCGAATGGAAACTACAGCGTGCCGGCTCGGAAAACTCTGTCGTGAAACAACAGGCGGATAACAACGGTGCATTCTGTGTAGGCGTTCGATCGTGCTCGCAGCTATCCACCCTCTCTTCCCTCCCGGCTCGGCGAAACGATCGTTAAGGAGAAAGAAAGAGAGGAAACGCGTGGGCTAAGTAAATTTGTCGGTAACTCGCTGACTACTCGAAGAGAATCAGAGAGAGAGAGAGAGAGAGAGAGAGAACTCGGTTTATATATATGTACGGAGGCTCAATTACGATTCCTTATCTCTCTGCGATGCATTCCATCGAGACCGCGAGACACGAAGGTGAACGCGAGGCGGACCGACGAGTTTAAGAGTTCGCTTCGCGTGTCGGAGCGAAATATTGCACGGATGGCTGGCATTACACCATATTATTTCACTGCGCTTTTCTTCGTTCCTCGTTTCGCCACCGTGCAGCGAGCATTTCCGTTGTGCCTTTTCCATTATTTCGGACCTTGCTCGTTCCATCTTTCCTTCTTCTTTCTTCCCTCTCCCCGTGGAGAGGGGGGGGGGGTAGAGGACTTTAAATTAACGAACGAAGAGAACGAAAGAGAAGTGGGTGAAGAAGGTATCGCTGGCCGTGCCTTTGGCCAACTTCGAATCTAAGGGGCAGATCAAATAACTGAACGTACGTGCCGCGACTGGAAGCCACTGGAATTTTGGAGAATCACCAGAAGCGGAAGCCAGAGATTGCGGCGGAGGACCAGGTTTGTTTAAAACACGAGTCCATTCCCTTGTTTATCGTCCGCGTGTTGGACGGAGAGGAATCAAGAATAACCGCGTAGAACAGCTCGTCGTGGTGCCCTTGGAAAAAATTCGCTGGATTTCCCTGGCTGTATTTAAATCGACGGCATTCGTACGCGTGCTACGCGGCAGATACTGCGCGCACATAAATTCGAATTTGAATAAATTTGAATAAACGCAGCCGCGGAGGAACGCGCGGCGAATATATTTCTCGCGTATCGTCCCGAGTAACCTTCGTTTCTTCCCCTCGTTCGTGACCTCCTGTTTCGAGGATCGGTTGTTCCTCTGAATGGACACCTTCACCTTGAAATCGACAGGTGAAGTAACAAACGAGCAACAGCACAGTGTGCATGAGACAACTTTTCATTTTTTATTCATCGATTTTGGGTCACCCATCCAATGTTTGTGAGTTTGGAACGTGGGAATTCATATTTCGAAAAGAAAAGAAAGGAAACATTGATATCAAAAACAGATTTCCGCGAGCGTGTAGTTTTTACAAACATGCACGGTGCATGTAATATACAAAAATTCGTCGTAATTCACAGCAGCGGATGAAGTGAAATTTTTATTCAGATTCCATTTTCAAATGCAATCTAAATTCCAGCGATTTAGTCGTACTCGAAGTACCTTCATATTCACAAACAATGTCGTTTGTACGCAAAGAAAGAAAAAGATAAGGAAAACTGAAATTTCCGGAATTTTCGAGATATCCCAATGGGACTGGCTCGTACGTCAAGCGTTGATACATCGACGATCTTCCTAAGTGTTCTCCACGCGAGGATTCGATCGATAATCCAGCCTCGCTTCTCGTCCATTTGCCCGTTGTGTCGCGTCGTGTCTTTCTCGTTATAGGCTATAGATATAGGCGCGCGTTCCAATTCGTTCACGTTCGTTTTTGTCGGACCTCCGCTCTCGCAGAGGTTTTCCATTTCGTCGGCCTGCCACGAAACACCATGCGAAAGCGACGATCGCCGGGGATGGTAGCAACGAACGACCGTGGCCGTGACGGTAAATTAATTTTACGACAACTCATCACTCGCGCTTCGTTATCGGTATGCCAATCGCTCCGCTCTCTTCCACTCCTCCAAACGTGTATCGATATCGTCTGGGAAATATCGTCTGCGCGATTTCCAACAATTTCGCGTCTACGTTGTAACAATTTCAATTTCTGCCCCGGTGAAATCCCATTTTGCTCGTGGAACACAATGGGAAATTTTATCGAGCGCTCCGTGCCTCCGCTGTGCTCTTCGTCTCACCCTTTTTCACTCTGTCCGTGTTTCACGCACACGCTCTCCTCTCCCAGCCACATTTCGAGCCTCGTTCAACACAGCAGCACAGTTTTTCCAACCGTTTCCACCCACTCTCGCGGGATTATGTTAATGGCGATTCCCTCATCTGTACGATCGACGAAATCCCGGTTAATGGCGAATCGAGTGATTCATATAAATCTGCTGCAGCGTAACCCAATTTGGTGGAAAGATAATAGTTACCAATTTGCGTCTGTGGCGCGGGGATGGTTTGCTGAGTCGGAAGAACGTTTCTCTCTCTCTCTCTTTCTCTCTCTCTCTCTTTCACTCGGATGTATTTGTACGATTTGTTGTTTTATCTACGCGCGCGCGCGTGTTTGTGTTTTAGTAATAAATTCGAGGTTGGCAGGGGGATCGATGAAAATTACTGTTACGCCGCGGATGACACGCGGTCGGTAACTCCACCCACCGTTTGTATGTTTACTTTATCCGAAATTTCATTCACGCTGAAATCACGTTGATCTAACGTATAATGAAGTGGCTCGCGAGATAAACGTCATTATAATGTGAAGTATAAATTACGTTGATCAGGGGAGGGGAGGATAACTGGTAGAGAAAGTTCGCGTGTACTTGAATTTTATCTAGGGCGACTTATCTCACTTTGTCGGCGGACCTTTGCGTTAAGTACAATACCGTTTCACCGTATCGGGTGTAAAATGGCTTTGAGAGTTTGCTCGGTACATTTACGCAGCAGAAATTAAACGAATGTAAAACGTTGGAGAATGGAACGAGCGTTACACTCGGCATTGCGAAAGATGATCCATCGGCGAAAGAATTCTCAAATATTAACGCGTGTTATTAAATCCTCGCGATGACTTTCAAATTCAACACTGTTCCTGAAATAATTCAAAAATATTGACTCACAATGTCAATTAAACATTTTAAGAGGTCATGAACGAACCTCCGTGTCTTCATACTGGAAAATGCGAGACCTTCGATTAATCTCTCTTTATTTCTCGGAAATTTTACGGACAATAAATTACTTGAAACAGGCACGGCGTGACTGTGCGCCATTCAACAAAAACTATAATACACTTCGTTTCGTTTCGCAGAGAGAGGGTTAGTGGCGTTTTGTTGTTCTTGTTGTTGGCCGCGTTGTCGACGATGAAATTGCGACGTGGTAGTCTGTTTTCGTGTGCCTTAATCGGAGGTCAGCAGAGTCTACGGGCGAAAACAGGGGCCGGAGGCACGCCACAGGGAAGCCAGCAGGCATTCTCGAAATTATTAGTTGACGAACTATTTGCATTAACGGCGGATCAAAGAAGACACGCTGTCCCGGCGCAGCTAACACGGGTATTTCGTGAACGTTGTTGCCGTGATTGCGTGCCGGGATAGTGCACAATACACGCGACGCGTTAGTATTAGCCGGAAGTTCACCCTTAATCAAGTGCTTATTAGAATTACCCGCGTGCTCGCGGCTCTCTCGGTGTAAGTGTACGTTTCCACCGTCGGTGGTGAGGAAAGCGAAACGGCAGCCAAGGCTCCTACTCCAGCCCGAGAGATGGAACTTTTGATGTTGCAAAGCAGCTGCATCGTCTAACCTCGTTTGAACGTGAAGCTCGAAGAGTTTCCATATTCATCCAACTTACTTTGACTTACTGCGAGAAATACTCCCGTTGCTGCTCCCGCGTTGCCGTGACGCCTTGTTAAATAAGAATAGATTTCCCTTCCCCCCCTCCTCTCCGTTATTTATGCACTTTCGCGGAGAAAATCTGGCCGTTTGCGTTTTCGTAGCTACGAAATTTTCTACCTTTGAAGATGTTTACCGCCGCTTCTGACTGTCGTGCGCACGTTTCTCTCTCTCTCTCTCTTCGTGAGTATTATCACTTCTTCGATCAGAATTTCTTTCATCACTAAAAATTACACGGGGGATATTTGAAAAATTTTTGTTGCTAATAATCACCTATTTGGTGAAATGATTTCGAATTCGTAGAGTTAAAGTCGTAGAAAATTCGTGAAGTTTTATTTACGGATGGTTTACTCGTCAATCATGTCAGCAAAACTTAATCATCGCGATTCTTCATAGTTTAGTCGCAAACATTCCCAGCTTTAGTTCCAATGTTCGCTTCTGAAGATTCCACGACAATTCTCCGAGATCTTGACAATTTCTTAATAAAATTTGAAGTCCACTTCCCGGGGAAACCTGTCCCGATGCTCCAGAGCATCAGGGGTGCATGCAGAGAAACGAAGACAATTTTCTTAATGGTACTCTCTATATCCTTTGCAGGTGGATCAAGCCTGGCGAGCGTGGTCGCCGGGAATAAACCTTTGAACAAGCCGGATTTCGACGACATCGGCCTGCGAAATGTCACCGCCATCGTCGGCCAAACAGCAGAATTGAATTGCTTCGTCAAGCATCCCGGAGACAGAGTGGTGAGTGAGACGACTCATTTCTCAGAAAAGACATCGCAGCATCGAGAACAGTATATACCTAGGACCGCGAGCCGATTTATTGTCCACCAGGTGTAATCTCCTGTCGGTATAAATATAGCCGCGTCGTTATTTCCTCGTTGATTCTCGCGTTAAATCGTTCGAGCAAATCGCACAGAATAACTGAGTTTAATGGATGACGGAAAACGGCTGGCGTCAGTTTTCCCGCGATTTATTCCCCGCGTTATTCGCGAAATGAGAGGGGAGAAGAAAAAAAACTAGGGTTCGCAAACGTTTATCGTTTATTCGTAGAAATATCGCGGGAAAAACAAGGACGGAAGGGGTAGAGGGGTTTTCATTTATATTTCCTGGTATTTCATTTATCGATCAATTTCGTGGATCAATGCGCTCGTAATGGTCGGTCGACTGTACACGCTTCTTTTTTCTTTTATTTTTTTTTTTTTATTCTTTTTTCCTCGCGTAATCCGCGCGCGCATCGGGAACGTTTACAATAATTGTGTGAGCACAATCGGGAATAATTTTACGCGGGAACGCGAGGAAGGTTTGTTCGGTAGGAATTACGAAACATTAACGAACGAACCGGCGCCGATGATTTTCTAACACAATGCAGTTCATTAAATAGCAGCGCGGGGGTAGAGGGGTAAAGGAGAAATGGGCGGGGAGGAAATGGTTAAAGCTCGGCAGGAACAGCAGCGAGCCGAAATCTTCCCATAATTATTGGTATTTGGGCATTAGCATACCGGGTATAAACCGGTAGCAATACGCGTAATGACTAGTTTTCGCTTCGGACTCACGTACGCGGAGATCGCGCAACGTTTACTTATTGCTATGCGTATACGCATATTATTGCTACATTTTCCGGCCAGCACCTGCTCACGGTTCACGAGCTTCTAGCCTGGATACGTGAATTATTAATCATCGCGCGAATTACAGGAAATTAAGATAATGGATACACACAGTGATTCCGATCGAGTCCGTTGCCATATTCTCCGCTCTGGATGCTTTTCAATTTTCATCGCAGTTACAAGTTCGCTACAGTTTGTTGTTCCTGTTACGATTTTGGTCACCGTTGTTATCATTGAACAAGATACACGAAATGTAACAGAATATTCGTTGCACTTGCGATTGAGACTGTTCTTACTGTTACAATTTTTGTCATCGTTATTATTATTCATTGAACGGGCCAAAGGTTCAACGCGAAATAGAACAGAATAGTATCTCGATACCCGCTATAAACGCAGCGAATATAGAGAATCTACAATTCTTTCGAGGATAGTCTCGCATCTTTCACACGTCGCCGCAAGAAAGAAATTCGATCGACGATCGAGTCGCCATTCGTTGCTGCGATCGTTATTCTCTCTCTCTCTTTCGCGCGCGCGAGCGATACCGCTCGCTCAATAAAAATCGTCTTTCTTTCGATAGCGATCGTCGTGAATTCAATTACCTTACGCCACAGAGCGAATCCACCGGGCAAAGACCATTCCGTTCCGCTTTTATACGACGACGCTCACCACCGCCGGGCGTCTCTTTGACGTCACGTGTTCGGGTCGAGTCTACTTTAACGCGTCACTGAACGTCCATCGGGGTTACCAGCAAGAAAGACAGTCCTTAAATCTCTTCTCCCCCGGTCGGTTCGCGTTCGGGGTTCTCCAATCTGTCCCGAATACACCGATGACTATATCTCTATCTCCATGTGTGTGTGTGTGTGTGTGTGTGTGTGTGTGTGTATGTGTGTGTGTGTGTGTGCGTGCATAGCGTTACGTTTGTATGTGTGTTTCTCCCCTGTATGTGTCAATAGAGGCGGTGTCTGTCTTTGNAGAGGAATTTTCGGGCTGCGGAAGGAAAAAAAAAAAGAGGAATTTCCACCGACCCTTCCTCTCCCCACCTCCTCCTCCCACCTGCTCGTGAATTCGAACCTCGCGGGAGAACGGATTATTTTCGGCGGATCCGATCGGAAACGGAATTATTCCAAACGACGTGCTAACGTCGTTTAATTTTCGTATCGATTTTTAATGCCGTTATCTGGAAAATATTCCCCCGTCCACGGATGCGTATGTGTGTGTGTGTGTGTGCGTGTTACTGAGCTATCGACGCCGACGGTATCGGGGAGCCGACGGGTGTTCGATTAATTTCGCCGCGTGATTAATGTCGCTCGCGGTTGTAAAACGAAACGAGGAATCCTTATCGACGCGTTTTCCCCATCTCACCATCTCGGCCCTCAACGCGCGCCGAGAAACTTCTCCCAGGGATCGAGAGAGATTTCGATGTTCTCTGGTTCTTGACAGAGAAGGATTGCGTTCTCCTCTTTGCGTTTTCAACCCCCCTTTCTGACTCTTCGCCGTCTCCTCTTACATTGCTCTCGGTACGTCGCGGCGAAGGATGCAGTCGAGAATAATTAACGACTGGCGAGAAGATCTTCTTCCCGGCGAACATACGTTTAACGAGCCCCATCGTCGGGGGTTTCAAGCACCATCGCCGGTAAACGCGCCGCGTGCTTTTCGAAGAGGGTGGACGAACCGGCGTGAAAGGGGTGACTTTCGTCGTAGAAACGCCGGTTCGTCACGGAGCAGCGGCACGTACTTGCGTAATTGTCGGACCAGCTAGCGGGGAAACGTTTAACGGAGATCGGAACCATAAACGACAGTCGATAAGCGGACAGAGGTCTGGGAAATTTCTGGACATTTTTCAACCGCGATCATGCGACGTGCTACGAGTTATCGGGGCCACTTTATTAAATTTGCCGAGCGTCTCTATCGATTCATTGCCGGTCGTTAACGTGACCAATTATTCGCCGATAAAATGTTCAAATATGCCACCGATAAAATCTTCGATTTCGATTACCGTGTAATCGTCGACGAATATTTTTGAAAATTTGGGAATCCAGATCGCGCGTCAGATCGCGTTTCTGATATATAGGAGGGACATAATTCACCAGAGGGATATAATTTTCGCGTGTTCAGCCCGAGCTGGGGAATTTCCAACAATTTTCGATCGCTCTTTCTGTGAAACTCTTTCCTTTCAACCGCGAACTTTAAATTTTTCTAATTACAGAATAAGTATCGTTGGCTAGGATCTATCGAATACTAACGTGTCGCCGATAGGTTGCAAATTTGCAATTTAAAAGATAGCATCTTGATAGATTGATTTGGTATTTCAGTTACCAGCATCGAAAACTTGAAACATGAAAATTCAATTATCGTGTTACCGCATTTGCGCTTCAGGATCGGCAGAAACTTTATCATACAATTGCGCAACGAGTTTACCAAATGGATCGCGTAAACCTGTTAAATAACACGTTATCCACGTTATCCGTTTCATCAACCGCTACTACGAAACTGCTACGTAATTGCAGTTGCAGTCGATAGTCGACGAATTTTCTGAGAAATTTCCTCCCGCGGAGCTGTGCCTTTTCAACGTGCAATCGAAACCGTCAACCATAAAATTACGCAATTAAAAGAACTCTCCGAGTCCAGTGATCTAACCGGTGACGAATTACAGTGATTCGCGTGGAAACGAGGTCGATCGAATCGGCTCAGACTCACTCGGTGCCGACAAATCTTTCGCGAAAAGAAGCTTCCTCCACGGCCTGAGAAGTAAGAGAAAATATATCTCTCTGAAGCGTCATCGGGACGCTAGAGTCGAGGAAAGTCGGCGGTCCCAGAATTTTCGTTGAAATTCCAACGATGCTCAACCGGCGCCATTTTGATTTCAGGTGTCCTGGATACGTAAAAGGGATTTACACATACTCACGTCGTCCATCTATGCGTACACGGGGGACGAAAGATTCTCCGTGAAGCACCCGGAGGCATCCGACGAATGGACGTTGAAGATCGATTATGTTCAGCAACGCGACGCCGGCGTTTACGAATGCCAGGTCAACACGGAGCCTAAATTGAATTTGGCGTTCACGTTGAGAGTCGAAGGTAAAACTGCCGTTCAATTCAAACGCTGGCCCAGCGATCAATCCTTTCGCGTGTTTCACTTTCGCGTTTGATTAGAATTTCCCCCGAACATGTTGAGGCGTTTGAACATCGCGGAGACGGAATATCGATTTTTGCCGAATCTTTCGTCACGATATATATTGCGTAACGTAGCCTGTTCGAAGGCTGGCAAGTTGCAGCTCTCTCTTTCTCTCTCTACGTTTTAGGGAAACAATCTCCCGTATTTTTGAATATTTTCTAGATAGACGTAGATCGTCGTAGATGGTTTTATATACGAAACTTTCTCAATTTATCGTACACTCTTAAAAGGTAATACATCTTTGCGTGTAGCGGATCATTTTTCTCTTCAACGTAGCCATTAGCCGAGTCTCCTCAAGCCTCAGTAAATGATACAAAAGTGGAAAAGTATACGCCAATAAACTCATCGTGCATTTTCCGTGCAGTATTCTCGTTACATATCCATGAGAAATCCATGATTAAAGTCTTCATCATCGAGACGGTATTATGTTACACCGATTCGATCAATAGTTAGAATTAGGTCCTTTTGCACAGAAGAATTCGAAAAATTTTAAACAATCGATACTCCGTCTCTAGGTTCTTATAAAACTCCTCTGATAATAATCTCGCAAGAACAAAATTAGTTTCCAAGGAGATCAGCGAATGTGCCACGCGAAAGGATTAATCGATCAATTGTCCCTTTATCAATCGTCCAATAGAAAATACCTTTATACCGCTGTAAATATTCCGCGCAATGGGGTCTAAAAGTGAAATATAAACAATTTCTTTTTTTTTTTCCACGCTTGTACTTTTTTTTTTTCAACGTATGTACGTGTCTATCACCTGATTGATTAGGAAAGACACACTCCCTCCCCCCCCCCTGGTATTCTTTCTGACTACGCACCAGCATGAGAAAAAGGACTTGAAGCTTTCCGCTTGCATGCCTGTTACCGTGAAAACGTTTCACATTTCAAGGAGGTCGGCCTTGTCCTTTTGTTTCACATTCTTTTTTCTCACACGTTGGAATCTACTACAACTACCTGCCCATACGCTTTCGTTAACGTATTTCGTAACTGACGGAACACTGTGACGCACACGTGCCCTGCAAGCCGTCGATTTCGTCTCCTGGTACTTCTGTTGCGCAATTAATTCGCCTAATTGATGGTCCTGTCAACGTCGGGCGCAGGTTGCAACCACGCCGCCGCGACAACACTTCAGATTACAAACAGTGGTTGACGTTACGTCGTCAATTAAAAGTCCTTCTGAATTATCGAGCATCGTTCGCGCGTTAAGTACGATCGAATCACGGGATCAACGAACGTATTACGTTCGCGTTCGTGATTTATTTCTCGAGGTTTTCACGCGTGATTGTATCGAAACTAGATCGCGAATGCTTAGTTAGACTTTCACGGACGAAGGGAATTTAATCCATAATACACAATTTTTAGGAATGCAAATTTCAATGATTTTTTTCAGTATCTTTTTCCTCTTCACCTCTGTAATATTTTTCCCCATCTAGATTACTTTAGTAAAGTGCGAAGAATTTCGAGAATTTCTCCTTTTCTTTTTTGTATTTCTTTGTGCAATGACCTTCCGTATTTATCACTTTAATTACACTTGATAGTTTTATTATAATTTACTTGATTTGCGAATAATTACACAACTCTTGATCGATCGATTCTTAATGAAATCCTCAATGGATTAAATTCCATTAAAAATTGCAAACATTTCCCAGATTTCTGCGTATGTGTTTCTCTGAACTTTCGTATGTTTAAATTTCGCAAGGTAGGAGAAGAGATGCACAAAATTCCGCAGTTCAGGTACGATCGAATCGCGCGATTAACATTTCGCACGTAACATTATCAAACAACTGCGAAGCGTTCGCGTTTGTATCGTTTGTTTCTCGCCGTATTTTCGGCGGCGTTGTTCCATTCCGTTTAATTGGCGATTTTCATTATCAATTAGCAGTTGCATCGAAATTCCACGTGATCACGTTGGTTTATCGAGTTACAATCGGCTTCTTTTTATATTTCGCGGATTCTCTGTACAACAACAACACTTTGTCCATTATCGCCGGTTAACGAGCGTCAATTATTTCGTACTTTACACGTTTACGGAAGTTAATGATCATGTTTTATCGTAATTAGTCGCGCTAAACGTTAACTCGTGATGAATAACAATGTGCAATGTTTACGCGTAAATCGGTCGCAAATAATCGCGCAATAATGCCAGTTTATATTTCGATAATTCAGTAACGAGTGACCTGTCGATTGTCCACAGTGATATAATTCAACGACATTTCAGACACTTTAGCGAACGACTGGTTAATCAGAACCCGGTGCCAGTGATTTAATTAGACAGCTTCTTCGTGTATCGCCACGTGAACGAAATTGTTTCCGAGATTCCGAAGGGCCTGCGTGTACGAGCAGCGCTGTTCATTAATTATGATCGTAGCCACCGCGTGTACCTATATCTCTGTCACGAGACAGAGCACATACGTGTATATAACACATAGTAATTGCTCGTCAATTTTTCCGCCAATGAAAATCGACGATCGTGCAATTAATTGGCTAGCAGAAGTAAACGTTCCTGCAGTGTTTAAAATTTTATTCGCGTTATTCACCAAACGAAATTTAAAAACGCAATTAAAATACAATTAAAGACGGAGACTGTCATTCTACAAAGTTATCTTGTTCGTAAAATATTGCGGGAAACTCTGTACTTTAAAATTTTCACCAAGTCTCTCTTAATGTTAAAATATCTCTAAAGAACGAGAAGCTTTTCACACAGTCAGTAAAAGAAACGCAAAGCAAAGAAAATGGGCCACGAACGTCATGAATGAACAACGATGCACGCGCTGCATAACTTACATATACGTATATACTATAAATATATATATATATATATATATATATATATATATATATATATATCCGAGTTGAACAGCGAATGTAACCTATACCAGTATGGTTTCGGTAGCAGTTCAATCGCCGGACCACCCACACGAAACGTAGTAGATCTCTCTCGACGAAATCGATTAACTCGATATCTTTTCTGTCCTCCCATTCCAGAAAGTGCCCCTGTCCCCGCCACCACCACACCGAACGCCATTCACGGGACGTTCAACTCAGGTTAGAGAATCACGCAAGAACAGAACTCCTTTTCCAAGCTGTTGAACTTGAGCTGCTATAGACGTTTCATTGCGATCGGTGTGTTGTAGATCACCGATGCTTGCTTCTTTCTATGTGTGTGTGTGTGTGTGTGTGTGTGTGTGTGTGTGTATATATACATGTATAATCCATTCACTCTGTGCGTGTGACCAGCATGTCTGTGTATACGCCGGCTCGTGCTCTATCAGTGCATGCTGCATTCACCTCCCATTTAACGTTAATTAATTCAACGCCCTCCCACCAACNTGTGTGTGTGTGTGTGTGTATACATGTATAATCCATTCACTCTGTGCGTGTGACCAGCATGTCTGTGTATACGCCGGCTCGTGCTCTATCAGTGCATGCTGCATTCACCTCCCATTTAACGTTAATTAATTCAACGCCCTCCCACCAACTGCCGGATGGTTTTTGTTTCACGAGGGGCCGGTCGAGCTGACTTTAGCCGAGGGATACGTTTCGCTGATCGTCACTGCGACAACCGGTGACCCAGAATCCGGCCACGTATGCGGCGACACGCGTTTTCTAATTGCCTGGGAATCATAATCGAGTCCGATGAACTTTCCTAATGTACCAGATACGTTGAAGAGATAATTCGCGCGCGTGCTCCAACCGCCCGGCGTTGGATGTTCCAAGTTGCACCACGCTTGACTATCGCCTTCCACTTTGACGTTTGATAATTCGCTATCGGTACGACCGATCGATACCGAGCGTGTGTGTGTGACGACGAAAAGAAGAAAATGGCGATTTATGCACGTGAAGGACACGTGCGGGATGAAATCTTTTTCTTTATTCTTTTGAAAATTGATCTCGAATCTGGTTTCGCGGAACGGTTTTTCAACATTGTTCCTTAGCTTCAACGTTTGCTTCCACGTATAACTTTTGGAAAGCTTTTCGAGCTAGGCAAAGCTGCAGAGTTCGCGTCCATTTGAATGGAAAATTCGTCCCGGGGACGAGTTTTTTAAATAAATTTCAGCTTCGCTCGGAATTTAATTATTATAAGCTTCCCGACATACTTTTAATTCAAACATTAAAATAATCCTCGTGCTTTTAATTATAAAAGGGAGATGTTTAAAATTGATTTTCTCCTACGGGAAAATACTGTTTCATATTCCGTCACACACGCGCAGAATCGTCTTTTTCACGCTTTTTCCAATTGTATCTTGATTACTAGGAGCACCCAAGTACATCTTCCTTTCAAGATTCTTGTTTACCCGTTGCAGCTACGTGCCGTGAATTTATTTCGACTTTATCGATCGGCGAAGGCAGTTTTTTGTTTCGAGATAAAGCCGAGATGGCCCGTTTCAGAGAATGCGATTGCATCGAGACAAAAAAAACGTATATAAATGGGAAGGGTCTCCGCATGCATTTATCATAGCTCGAAATGGTGTTTCGCGTTGCATGATTTGGCATGACTTACGATAGAAATTACAATGAATAATACGAGTGCAATAATTTCTGTCGCTGACGAACGCTTTCACGTGCACGTACACGCATATTAGGCCTGATTAGGTTGCTCTAACTTTATTTCTCTCTCTCTCTATCTATCTATCTATCTATCTCTATCTCTTTTTCTCTATTTCCATAGCAATTAAAATATTCACGGCAACGTCGTAAGTTTCGGCTGTGGTTTTTCCTTTTCTGTTTTCGCCGACCTCAACTTCGAAGTTCCATTAAAACTTTCGCGAAATTCGTTTCGAATGTTAGTCACGAGCACAGCCACCAACTTGGCGAATACTCGCCCGCAACCATTTGCATACGGCATTACACACGCCGAATTTAAGTTCATTCGCCACAATTTGCTGATACCGGATCTTATGATTCACCACGATTACCGTACGATTTACACAGCGATTCGAAGTAATCCCAAGTTCGGTGCGGCAACTTCGCGTTCCCATAAATAGGCACACGATTTACTCATTAACGCTGGAAACTATCCCGTAACGTCTGTTAAATATATACCAAATACGTTCCAAACGCACCGGAGATATTCGTAATTAAAACAGCGAGACAGAAACACAAAGTGGCAGAGCAGTGGCTGACGAAAATTGACATTTTTTTACGCCTATTTATGTTTGAAATTTGTGTTTGAACGTTCATTTCTCTTTTGGTCTATTCCCAATCTTCGTTTTGTGTCTGTATAGTCACTGTATAGTCATCAAATTGCAGAAAAATNGTTTTGTGTCTGTATAGTCACTGTATAGTCATCAAATTGCAGAAAAATTAAGGAATATACAGTGGTCCATGAAAGTATTCGAATGCTCATCATAGAAGGACATTTACGTTGTACAAAACATTTTGAAATTTTCCCAACACATTCGAGAGGAAAATCTCTACGAACGTTCAAACATGCTCAACAACTTCGTAAGCAACTGAAACTAGAGAAATGGAATCTACTTTGAACATTTTATATATTTTCCGCAAATTCAATTAGCAAATTCTCCACATATTCGTAATCCCAAACGAACAGCGAAATGTTCCATCTCTTAACTGAATTTTCAGTAACCAATGAAAATCCTCCGAAAATTCCGTCCAGCGTTAAATTTTTTCGCGATTTGTCCTGCAGCTGTGTCGCGCGTTGCGAAAATTCCGACGCGCTCGAAGCGAGAAACGAGAAGTCCCGCGGCTGCGCTCGTGTATCGTAAATTTTGAAATATGTAACCGCGTGTCGTGTGTGTTTCGGCTTCGATGTCGCTTCCGGGGGCCGGGGGATGGGGGGGGGACGACATGGTTTTAAGGGGAGTCTGCAAGATTCATGAGACAGAGGTAGACAGGCGGTCGTTTCGTATCCCCGGCGAGAAAAGAGAATAAACGAAATTTAAACGGGACCGAGGACGGAATGTTTAAGTGGCCGATTTCCGATTCGTGTGTTGCAGCCGCTCAGGCGAAAATCCTGGGTCCGGAAGACGTCTACGTGAAGAAGGGTAGCACGATAAGCCTCACGTGCTCCGTTAATGTGCAAAGTACACCGCCCAGCAGCGTTTCGTGGCATCACGGTGGAGCTGTGCTGGATTTCAACAGTCCCAGGTACAAGCCACGAGAATCAAGTTCTCGAGTTCGCTCCGTAACGCTCCTTGCTCCTCTTGCCTCTCTCTCTCTCTCTCTCTCTTTCATCCCTCTGTTTCGTTTCGCGATCCCGTCGAAAAGGAGAGCGTGCAGAAAACGAATCGAGAACTGGTCGTACGATCATTGCCGCGCACTATGTAAATTCTTTTGCATCGCTTTTGAAATTTCTCTCACTTGCTCGTGCGACGGCGCTTTCTAAGCCTGTGGTGCCAAGCTCTGTGATCCCGATTCAGAAAGAGATAGGTATCAATTCGAGTAACTTTCGTTTCGGCGACTTTCTCGGGCGTCCTCAATGGCCTGGAAAATGGCCCTTTGTCTCGCGAGGCGAAACTTTTGAGGGAAAAAGGCACGACAGAGAGAAAGAGAGAGAGAGAGAGAGAGAGAGGCAAACGAGAAGACTATATCGGCGGTGTCGTGGCGCGTCCCCGATATTCCGTAGAAAACGCACGGAGCGGTCTTCCCTCGTAAACAGTCGCGAACGGTGAATCGGAGCAAAGTGTCTTTGATAATTCAGCGTTCACCGTAGGGGCGGGGTTTCCTTGGAGACGGAGAAGACGGAGAGCAGCACGACAAGCAGACTTCTGGTGACACAGGCCAGATTGACCGACAGCGGAAATTACACCTGCATTCCGAGCAACGCGAATCCAGCCAGCGTAATGGTCCACGTGCTGAATGGTAAGAGCCGTTTTTATTCCCTGAACTCTCGTTCAAAAACCTTCCCGTCGACCAAAGCCACTTCCCTGTCCCTTGTCCCTGATCTCTCTCGGTGGCTCAACTTAATTTCTACGGGACTCGAGAGCGACGATCAGTCTTGCGCCTAGACGTAGCTACGCCGTGACACACTAGTTTCTTAATATCGATCCGCATTCTTCTTGTACGACGCCGCTTATCCTCGCTGAAAGAATCCGTTTCGCTGTGTCCCCTGAAATTTCCCATTTCTTTCTCTCCTTTTTTTTCTTTCGCTCGTTAACGCTCGTCAACGCTCGTTAACGCTCACGCCACCGCGAGTCCCGTAGGAATTACAACCGCGTTCAACTCCGTATCGATTCCACCCCCGGCGAGGAACGCTTACGAATTCATCGTTTTCGATGTTCCGGCAAAATGCAAGAGAAACTCGTTAATAACTCATTCGTCGGCGATTCGGTTAATAATCCATATCGGTTATTACATCGGTGCTCGGAATTGTTTCGATGATTAATTATTGTTAAACCGATTACGACAAAAGGAACGCGCGTGATACGCGAATGATTTTGGAGTGTTTGTTTGTTGTTGGAAGAGGAATGCGCGGGAGGGGGGGGAAGTAGGAGGAGAGAGGAGCGCGGTGCGTGGAAATGCAGGAAACTTGAGCGTGGAATCGAAACTCACTCTCCAACCCCCCTTCCCCCCGCCTCCCCCCCCTCTACGTTCGTTTATTGGTTCGCGTTTTATCCGGATACGGAGAAATTTTATCCCCCCAGTCGATTTATTTTTATACCCAGCCGAACGCTATCTACTTTGAATCTACACAGCGGCTCTTTCTCAATACGCCGGCGTCGATACGCGGCCGCGTATTCGTTTTTACGCGCCTGTTTCCCTCTTATTTTCCTTTCCCTCTTTGTCCCCTTCTGTCCGCGACACAGGGGCGAATCGTTTAAACGTTCCGTTACG